>JAVIWC010009638.1:0-14867 GCA_031894815.1 Creontiades dilutus | reverse complement strand
TGCTGTTTGGTTGGGTGAAAATGATGAGAAAAAGGGGGAAATAACCAAGTAATTTTTCTCGATGAATCGAATGAAAACATTTCTAAGCTCTCCAAATTATTAAAATCATGAAAAGAATTCACGTTTTTAACGTTTCATTTTGTTGAAGTTATCTTATCAGAATCTTTGAAATTTTCGTACTTTGTTTTTGAAACATCATTCAGTTGAAAATCATTGAAAATACAATACGAAGGCAATATCAACGAAGAACGGTAAATCTCGACAGAAGCGGGTTAATTTACAAAGTGTCGGCCGTTAATGTTACAAAGTTCAACGTAAACAAATGTTAACGGATTGCGCGGCGAAAGAGCGATTTGAAAGTCGTACCACGAGGCACGAGGGTTTGCCGCGACAAACTCAACTAGCGCGGTACCGCGCTTTACGTATGACAATTCTATAGAACAGCATAGTTTGATCGCTTATAGAACAGATCGCGTTGGTGGCCCCCGCGCGCGCGCGGTCGTTTTTCACATATGACCCTGACGCGTCTGCGGCGGACGACTTCTTCATGTAAGTGCATACACAAGCGCGCCGCGTTGTGGGAGAGTTTTCTCTCAAGGGGCGCGGCGCCCATATAGGCAGGCCCAGCGCCCACCACAGCGGACCCTTCAACTCTGCTGACCCCTTCATTAGCACCAGTAAAAGCCCATATAGTTGTTTTCGGAGGCAAAATGTTCCTTACCGCATAATAATCGGGGAACGAAAACAAGTGTGTGTGGCCGTATTGCGGACCAACTTCGGCCATTTTTAGAGATTTTTTTGGTTTTTCAAAGGTCAAATGAATGAGTAAAAATCTGAAAATGATAATTTAGATGGAAGCAGTCCTGTTGTACAGGATGTCATTATAATAACTTTTTTATCGTGTAAACTTTTGCCTTTTTTAAAAAGTCAAAGTGTGGCCGAAGTTGGGAACCATTGAGCTCCAACTTCGGCCACCCATGAAAAATGCAATAAAAACGAAGATGTAGTAGTTGTACTGCAACTTCGGCTGCTGAATAATTTTTTTAAAAAGCGTTATTGAATTTGAAAGTTGTCAGAACCATTGAACGGCTGTTAAGGAACTCCCATAGTAGATTAACACCTTGGGGATTTGTCTTGCAATGTGGTTCTAGGAACAGCATATTTTTCGGATGCTTTTCGAATCGATAATTTGCCCGACCTTACCTCCTTCAAGGCATTCTCCAAGTAGAGAGGATTGTAGTTTTGGTAGCTTCGCCCGTTCATTTTTTTCCTTCCCGCCATGGCCGAAGTTTGGTACTCAACTCGATTTGTGAAGAAAAACTCGCTGGAATTCACTCAACAACGAAAAAAAAAAAAAAATCCTGTCGCGATCTCTTTCAAACACTCTAAACTTATGGAAGGGAGAATGGTGAGAACAAGTTCTCCAACTAATTCACTAACACAGCTACAGTAGTTATAACATGAGCAAGACAAAAAACGCGAAAACGACTAGTTCACATTTCGATTTTTATTACGACGAAGTGATAAGAGTAGCGAGCCCGGGAAATGATAATCGGCAGGTCGTGACGTCACGCATTAAAATAGAAAAGAGATTGGAAATTTATCTCCGCCCCAGAAAAGTGCAGGCTTGATGATACCGCCAAAATATGAAATGGCCGAAGTTAGGAGACATGGCCGAAGTTGGATACATCTACGGTAACCGTTAAGCCATTTGATACCTGTTAGGGATCCATCACGCAAGAACTTCCTTCTGTAGCGCAAGGCGGCTGCTCTGGATCTTTCCGTATTTGATTACAGCTGGTTTAGTTTAATGAATACATCCGCAGCTAAGGTAACGGCACCGGTAGTGGCCACTGCTCCAGTAGTGGCCATTTTAAAGTTTATATTTGAGAAATAAGGATTCCCGGTCTCCTAGTGGCTTCAAACTTACAGGAGGTACAGCTCATGTCATCTTGTAGTCAGAGGTTGAACTAGGAGTGCGCAGAGCGTCATTGGAAATTGTGGTAAACTTCTCAATATGACCGTCCCTAGTTTCCTCGTTTGTTGGGCTGTATCCTAGAGCTTCTACTGGATAGAATCAATTTTGTTCATCTGGTATTGAATTTAATGATATTAAACACGTAAGGAGGGCAAAATGTCAAGTGGCCACAAATGAGGCATGCACGTGGCCACACTACTGGAAATTTCGTAATTTGATGTGGCCACTACTAGATCAAAATAAAGGTGTGAGAAAAAATTAATAAAAAATAGAAAAAATTGTTCTTTTGATAGTTTTAGGCAAAGGATATGTTAGGGAAGAGTCGGGCTATATTCTAAATGAGTCCTGAAGAAAGTCAGTACTACTGTTGGCCCACAATTGTCAAAACTAAAGAAAAAAAATTCTTAACTGTGGCCGCTACCGGTACCGTTACCTTACAAAGTGTTATTTTTTTTTTTAGTTATTATTTCCATCCTCCCAAAACATTCGTACCCTAAGCCTAAAGTCCTGGAGCCTGTGTATAAGATGTTCCTACTTGGCAACTTATGAGCTTTTTCAGCCGGTGTACCACTCTTCTCTTGAAAAATCCTAATTAGGGTTGCTCTGTGGGGGTCTAAGAGCTTTGCTGCTTTCTCCCAATTAAGTTTTTTTTCGTCTGTCGACATCTACGTCTTTTTCCCATTGAGGTAGCTGATCATTTTCTCACCTTACCGCGCATTCTCTTAAAACTCTTGCTTCCCATGATTCTCCATCCTGTTTTCATTGTCTGGATCCATCTTCCTGAAAGAATGTAGTAAGTTAAGTATGTAATAAGTAAATTGTGATGCATTGACAATGGATGGATGAGAGAGAGAGAGAGAGAGAGAGAGAGAGAGAGAGAGAGAGAGAGAGAGAGAGAGAGAGAGAGAGAGACATGCTTTATTTAACAGACAAAAAATAAGAAATATACATAGCGCTTTTAGTAATAAGCATGATACGACATGGGGCTATCTGTCGGAAGTGCAGGCGAATTCAATATCGCTATATTCCTATTTACAAGTGGAAGAAATGGCAGCAATGCAGTGACATATGATTCAATAACAAAAACAACAGATACATATAAATAGACCATAGAATGTATCCATGCAATCAGTTCGATGTCACCAATTGAACTTCCGAACCAACTCCCGCCTATACCGCCATGCAACTCTGCAATATCCGGCTACCGAGGACCATTGATTTCTTTGGTCCAAGAGATTCACCACCTCTTCCCTGGATAGAGAGCGCCTGCCTAGCCACTGGATTCTAAATTCTCTCAACACAGGGCACACTCCAAGGAAATGGAAGACATCCTCCAAGTTACCCGTGTTACAGAGTGAACATATCTCACATCTAGGGTTATCTGGTAAGAATGGCTTGTGATTCAGATTTAGGAGGGATCCTCTGAGCTTCATGATCCAGTACAGCACTCGTGAGGAATGTCCCTGTGACGGCCCTGCCAAGCTGATGGACTCAACATCGTGGCTCAGATCACGGTATAGGCAGCCGCTAGATGAGCAAGCCCTCAATGGATGGATGATAATGTTGACCTGAAAGATGTTAATCACAAAAAGGGTTCACTGTTGCTATAAAATGCGAGCTCTTTAGAAGTCATGAAAAGTGTTCACTTCAGGGAATCCAGGATGCTTCATGCCACAGCAAAACTTCTAGAACACTAGGAAAATTATGTTCTTCAACTCTGAAGGGTATTTTAATAGAAGTACATTGAAGCATATTGTGCATCGAACGGGTTGTTGGAGCTCTTCAAAAACTTTTCACTGTCATTGAAATTTTTATTTGGACGTTTCGCCCAGACACCGTGGGCTTCTTCAGCTTGAAAAAAAAAAAAAAAATAAATAAATAAAATAAAACATATATGCACATGTGTGTACATCATCATGCACTATAATGAAAGGAACCTCCTTAACAAGCCTCTTTATACTAGAATATGTACATTGATTATTCATTCTTACCATGTATTTTCTTATATTAGTTTTGATATATTGTTTTTGATGATCGTCGTCTACATCATCGAGATTATCTATTTATAGGTTATTAGGATTTTAACAAATACGCAGGTAATATATGTCTATATATATATATACATACATATATATATAATTTATATATATATATAAGTTATTTGTTATATTAAATATAAATAACTATGTTGTCATAGGTTAATGATGATGATAATGGTGTAAAAGTAACGTAAAAAGTAAAGTAAAAGGTAACCACACCATTATCATCAAACTTCTATAAATATAACAAATAACTTATATATAATAACAACATTAAATTATATATGACATGTAAGTATATATATATAATTATATATATATGAACTACATATGATATATATTAGTATTATTAGTACAAAGTGATATGTAAATTAAAATCCTAATAACCTATGACAACATAATAATATAAGACACTTACCTGCGTATTTGTTTCTCTAAATAGATAATCTCGATGATGTAGACTATTCTAATGAATCCGAGGAATATCAACACTAATATAAGAAAATACATGGTAAGAATGAATAATCAATGTACATATTCTAGTATAAAGAGGCTTGTTAAGGAGGTTCCTTTCATTATAGTGCATGATGATGTACACACATGTGCATATATGTTTTATTTTATTTATTTATTTTTTTTTTTTTTTTTCAAGGTGAAGAAGCCCACGGTGTCTGGGCGAAACGTAAAAATAAAAATTTCAATGACAGTGAAAAGTTTTTGAAGGGCTCCAACAACCCGTTCGATAGAAAAATGGTCAATCCATGCTTCACCAACTCAAACATATTTTGCAACAATTCATTAAATGACTACGATGAAAAATCGTCAGAAGAAACCACAAGATATTTTTGACATTCAATGTATGTAGAATCGCTCTTCTTGTACTTACATTATCAATGTGATATTTGGTACTGAACGAAGGAAAGAGATGGAAAGAAAGGCTTTATCCAATTTTTTTCATATGAGAACAGGGATAAAGTCTCTTTTTCCATAAACACTAATTTCTAAGTAGTATTGCAAGGCCAGTAAAGGGCAACTTCTGTTAGTTACCATAATAAATTGAGTAATTGTTATCTTGATAGTGTTCAATCAAGTCTTACATTCTCGGTCGTTTTTCAGAACGGATTACTTTGTTTTGTTTTAGGGATATTAAACCGGACAATATTCTTCTGGACGAGGAAGGTAAGACTTTTTTTTATAGTGTTTTAATAGTCATGTAAACATGGTACCCTCCATCATTTTGTGTTTGCTACTCTGTTTGTTAGAGGTCATCCATTTCACTACACTCATGGTTAAGGCTTTATTATTTTCGGACCAGAACACTCAATCACACTCAGAACACTTTACATGAAGATATAAAACAGACCCAGATGGTAGTTCGCCTGTGTTTTTCAATTACCATTCATTGTCAGATATTTATTATCATGCGTCATAGCGGCTCCGCAGCTCATGTCACCCGTTTTTCGAAAACCCAGCACTTCATTTCATGTATACACTGCGTAACGCGAGTCGTGTCTGTTCTTCTTATTTTACGACCTATTTTCTAATAGGTTATTTTAGGTTGTAGAACAGGTAGAGGAACTGTCGGACACGGCTGGTCCTACACCCGGTATATGGGAAAATTACCTAACCATAGCGTTTCAGATCTTAAATAAGTTGTTGATATGAAGTTTCATTGCCGAATTTAATGTTTTTGGTTTATTTCTAATATTTCAACATGTTGAACGGCTGGAAATAGCTGTTCCGGTAGTAGCTTCTAGAGACAGCTTCCCATAGACCGTCACGACATTCTTTCCAAGCCCATCGATTTCCTGGCAAAACTATATTTCTTTCAGAGTAACTATTTTTTTCAATACAGGTACAATAACCCCAGTCTTATTCCAAAGACAGGTGCCGTAATTGGTACATTTTGGTTTATTATTCAATAGTAAACCATTGTAATCGCTCTGGAAAAAAAAATTCTAACCCCCCCTGAAAATTTCATGGTTCACGTTTCAAAGGGTGTAGAATCCGAATCTGCAATAAAAAATTTCCCGTCCGTCCGCCGTACGCACGATATCTCAGAAACGGCTGGAGCAAGAGATCTGAAAGTTTCAGGAAAAATCCATCTTGGTCCGACGACGCCCCAATTCTTGAGCCAGCTCTCTCACTCAATTTAAAGTGCCCTTTAAGGGCTGTAAAAGTTTTGTAAAATCCCTAAAAAAGTCAAAACAAGTCGAATCGGCCTAAATATTTACCTATTTGAATAACATACCATGAGGAATCGAATGAGCCCCTCCCCACGTCCGTAGGTCAAACCATTCTCGATGTATGGCCCCATTTATGGTTACAACATTTGCGTTTTTTGGTTTATTATTTTTTGTTTGTAACCTAGTGATGCCGATAGCGTCGAGTTGTAGTGAATGTGGTTACTGGATTGATACCCGATGTGGATACTTGTAGTTTATAGCCGATACACGGGTTGAAGCATTATGATATGAATGAAACGCTGATAATATGTAGGTAAATATTATTACTGGGGATTATTATTCAATATTATTACTGGGGTAAATTAGTATTCTTTCACTCTGGTTTATTATTCAATTGGCTTGCGTTCATGATTTGAACCTGTACTAAGCTTCGGAGTGTGCGTGTTTCAATAAAAAAACGCTGCAAACTCTTCCACTGGGGTTTATTATTCAATTGGCTTGCGTTCATTTATTTGAATTTCTACTAAGCTTTGGAGTCTGCGCGTTTCACAGGATAGAGCGATTATTGAATTTCAGAAGGCACCCAAATATGGTCAACTGATCAATCCAAATAGGTATTTTGGTCGAGAACAGATTTACGTGCTCCATGCATATTTCCTGAAATTCAATAATCGCTCTATCCTGTGAAACGCGCAGACTCCAAAGCTTAGTAGAAATTCAAATCATGAATGCAAGGCAAATGAATGAAATTGAATAATAAACCCCAGTGAAAGAATTTGCAGCGTTTTTGTTTGTGAATTTTAATTAAAAAGTTAATCAAACTGAAGAAACTATACGAGTTCTTTAAGATAATAAATAACCCTTAAAATAACCTTGTAGATTATTATTACTACCCTTGAAATGAAATATGGGTCAAAAGGCTTAGCTCCCCAAACCATGATTAAAGTTTATCCTGGGGCCATTCATTCATACCTTGTTTAAACTAACGATGAGTCAGGTGTATTGAATCAACCGGAGCCAGGGCCAGGCAAAACTTCTCGAATCTCCTACACACGTTTGGAGAAATCTCAACTTCACTAATTGCTACACGTTACCGGACGTCAGCTAATAACTTTTCTATCTAATCCTTGCAAATTGTGTGCTTCAGTAGCACTGAGTTCTTTTAAAACAAAGACTAGTATACCTAAATATTATGTATTAATTATTGTTCAAGCATATTTGAGAGCTTTCGAACATTAAAATGGTTTATTACTATTCAACAAAGATGATTAGCAATGGTTCAAAAATCTTCAATGAACGTTCCAATTAACAAAACCCTGCCATGTTATAAATACGATTAAAGTGTGCTCCGCGTACACAAGTCGCTTTCTATACAATGAACTTACAGATTCTCAGGGTTTTATTGCTTCAGAGTCTACCAAGGTAGCGGAAGCATTGTTTTCACTTTTGGAATGTGAAATTTTTTTTGTCTCCAAAATCAAAAATTCCACTCGCATTTTGCATTTTAGACCTTTCTGAACAATTTTGGTTCCGTGTCTGTCTGTCAGCAAATCATTGTTACGGGCAAAACTACACGAAGTTATAGTCCGATTTTAATGAAATTTTCAGGGATTGTGTAGGTTGGAGTTTAGATCGTCCCCTTTAAGTTTCATAACCCCCGGATCAATAGTAGCCTCTGCGCATGCGCAAACGTGAAATCCTTGTTACAAGCATAACTCCGGGAGTTCTTGACCAATTTCGATGAAATTTTCAGGATTATTCGGTTTGATGTGTAGATGATCCCCTATAAGTTTCATGACCCCCGGATCGATAGTAGCCTCTGCGCATCCGCAAACGTGAAATCCTTGTTACACGCATAACTCCGGGAGTTCATGACTGATTTTGATGAAATTCTTCAGGGATTGTTCAGACTGATGTAGCTTTAGTCAACATTAATTTTCAATGATCCATACAGTCATGTTATGGATACGAGGAAGCTATGTGCTACACCCACTTGGCAGACGTTTTTTTGCACTTAGATACCAATAACTTATTTATGTTAATGGTATTATTTATTCATTTTGTTATAAAGTTTATTATTTTCAGTAACAAGTCTCTGTAACTGTACAGCATTAAATTTGTATAACCCTACAAGTTTGAAAATGCTCAGATTCAAAATTGACGATGTACTATTCGTTCCGGTTCTAATCATTCGCAGTAGACAAAGAGTGTAGATAACTTAAATAGAGCTCCTAAGACATCTTGAATGCAATTACTATTCCTAGCGGAGCACTGCCAGCTGAAAGGACCTCGTCGCTTATTTCTTTTCTAGTACGGTGCTGAAATGTGAAATGGAAATTCAAAAAACTGACGTCTACAAGTCAATAACAAGGTAAGGCGGCATACAGCCCAGCCCTACGACCCTTGAGGTTAATTTTTTTGCTAATCAGTCCTCGATGCAGAAAAATAAATGGAGCTCTTTTTAGGGCATCTAAATTACAAATACAAGAGGTATGGAGTCGCTTGACTTTAAATCCTGTACGATAGACCAAGTCCAAGAAACATAGACCCGTGGCCTTCGCACAAAAGCTCAATAATACAGAAATCATAAACTTTCCTATAATAATTTCCATCGTTTTAAAATATAGATGACATGGAGATATACAGAAAAGAATAATAAGTGTATATAATAGATGAAAAATAGACGACTTCCTGGAAGTTGTGAACATTGTACAGTGGATTCCGTTTATGAATCAGATGAGTACAGTTGTTGAATGAACAATGCCAATTTTTCGTTTGATTTTACTTGATTCATCCCTTACTGGTTGTGGGCGCTGGATACGATTTTGAACAAGTTCCTATAAAATTTACGTTGGGTATTCTTTACTTTTTAATATTCGATCATGATCGTAAATATCTCCTTTATTTCACAGTAGACAGAATGTATTGCTTCCGAGTCTACCAAGGTAGCGGAAGCATTGTTTTCACTTTCGGAATGTGAAAATTTGTTTGTCTCCAAAATCAAAAATTCCACTCGCATTTTGCGTTTTATACCTTTCTGAACAATTTTGGTTCCGTGTCTATCTGTGTGTCTGTCTGTCTGTGAGCAAATCCTTGTTACGGGCAAAACTACACGAAGTTATAGCCCGATTTTGATGAAATTTTCAGGGATTGTGCGGATTGGGGTGTAGATGGTCCCCTACGGGTTTCATGACCCCCGAATCAATAGTAGCGCATGCGCAAACGTGAAATCCTTGTTACGCGCATAACTCCGAGAGTTCTTGACCAATTTCTATTAAATTTTCAAGAATTGTTCGGTTTGATGTGTAGATGGTCCCCTATGAGTTTCATGACCCCCGGATCAATAGTAGCCTCTGCGCATGCGCAAACGTGATATCCTTGCCACAAGCATAACTTCGGCAGTTCTTGACAGATTTCGATGAAATTTTCAGGGATTGTTCGGACTTATTGGGTATCTTTTATAGTTTGTTCAATAGTTGAACATGCCTACCTTTGCCTACATGCCGACGTTTTTTTTTCATCATTATTTTATTCATTCATTTATTTTAATTTACATGCATAGTAACTATTTTTCCCAGTGAATGACAACGAAATAAAAAACGTGAGTTCAGAAAAAGGTTTCATAGATTCGTGGGGACGGGAAGAGGTCAAAAGCCGGAACTTGCTCGATGGTTCTTCATCTTTTTAGAGGTCTGACTGCAATCTTGGTAATTGCTTGAAACTAGTGGGGAAAGCGGGTGAATACCTGACCTAGAAGGATGTAATAGAGCTCTTGTCGACTGCTACAAGACAGAGTAAAGAAGCTGAGAGTAGACACCGTTCTGATGATTTAGTCTACTTTAAATTTCTCGTTCTCGGTATTTGAGTTGTTTCCAGACGTTGAGCTAAATTTTTGCCTTGAATAGGGACCCGACAGGAGAGTTTTCTTTCCCTCTCGACGTCGAGGCATTTTGGTTTCATTACTTTCAGTAATGAACCTTGAAATTGTCCAGGAATGAAGAATTCAATCTCCTCTCCCGACAAACTTTACTTTTCAAGATGCGTACAATCCAAAAAAAATAATTTACACGATAATGACGAACAATTATGTACCAAATGACAAATCGTGGGGTTCCGAGTAAAAGTGACCAAGTAACATTTGCAAAATTTTACAGGGGAGCGATCTGAAGTTTCACCTATTTTCTTCTTACGAACACTGCTTGTGTGATGTCTCATCCGACTATGTTTCGATTTTTCTTTATCCTGTAGGTAGTTAGCTAGTGCCCGCCTATGATATCGTGCTTCAAAATTCACTTCAGATCAAATAAGAGCTGTTTTCCAGAAAACTCTATTTGATCATGTTTACCTGCCTGGAGTTTCAAGCTTTACTCATTTGGTCAATTCGATTCTTCGAAAATCAGTCGCATAGTTACATGAAATTGAAGGATTGAATAGTTTTTTCGTTAATTTATCGTGTTGCCAAGCATCTAATAACAATGATATACCTGTTTCTGTTAGAAAAGGTTATCCATTACCTATCACTGTAATTGGTCATTTTCACCTGCCCACTATGCAATCTTACAAATCTTACACAGTAAAAGTGATCAAATGGCAATTGATAACATTTACATGCACCAGCGAGAGTACATTTATAATCCATCTCGTGTTTTGTGGTTGAGTTCAAATGCCATTTGGTCACATAAAACTCTTTGGGTGAGGCAGGTAAAATTTATTTTCAAGTATTTCTTGCACATCAGTTTGAAGATAACGTTCTTAGCAACAACACACAGTAGACAACGTTCCTTAGTACCGGAATGACAAAAAAAACTCATTTTGAAAAAAATGTTACATGGTCACTTTTACCCGGAACCCCACGAAATTTTTATTGTTAGGTATTATTGGAGTTCATGTTTTGGATTATTTTCATAAAGTTACATTATGTTTCAAGTAACCCAAGAAATTGTATAGAACGGCATTTCTGAAAACATTTAGTGTTGTGGAACACTGATCAAATATACAAATTAAATGTACTTCACGGTAGAATTCTGCAGTATCTAATCATAGAAACTTAGACCAAAAAACGATTGAAAAAACTTCTTTTTTTTCAGTTTCAACAACTTGTTAGTAACTTATTTCTGGTATCATAATTGAATATGCAGTCCTCTTGAACATAACAGGAGTTCTTTTTGTTCTAATAATAGTTTGTTCGCACTTCACTCGCGATAAGTTACTTTATACGTTAAGTGTAAGTGAGAACGGCTTTCTTCTCTTTAGTCTTCGAAAAAGGTTGTCTACGTCTAGGAGATGGACGTGCGTAGACCCTTTAGCCGCTCAGAGTGTTTAACAGCGAATTTTCGTAATGTGGCAGCGACTACCGTGAATAACATGATGGCAACTATTCTCTTAATTTGAATTTAAGTCCTTCGTGCCATACTTTATCGAATGCCTGGGACACATCTAAAAATATGGCAGAACAAACTTTTTTCTGTTCTAGTGCTGCTTTTATTACATGTGTAATTCTATGTACTTGATCCATAAATTGAAAAAACTGAATAAAAATAAAAGACAAAAATGAGATGAAAGAATAAAATCAACCGATAGAAGAGAGAAGAAAATCTCGAACCGGACCCTGTCTCCCCTTAGGACCTTGTTAGAAAGGGTAAAACCTATTGAAGGATACTGTATTGCAAAGATTGCTACGTTCTTGTAAGAGGAATTTACTAGTCTCTCTGTATGAAGAAATGAAATGAATCGACTCTTCTTACATTTGTGTAAGTAGAACTGATTTTTAAGAGTGACAGAGATTCTAAATATATCTGGATCGGTTAACAGAAGAACGTTCTTCCTCCATCCATACCTACTATGAATATCGTTGATATGTGCTTAATGCTCCTATACGTTTCTGTAGCGGATTTAAATTTAGTTTTGGGAGGAATAGTAAATTAAGGTGGGGCTTCAAATTTGAAAATTTTTCAATGATTCAACGGTGTGTTTGTTTGCCATTAAAAAAACATCAGTGGGAAGCAAAAGAGAAGTTCACGGAGAGGCAAGAACCAATAGCTTTGTTGGTAGCACATTGTTTCATTTCTTCGAGAAAAGAAAATTGTAGAAGTCATCTTGTTACTAAGATTCATAACGATTTGACGCCACAATTCATAACGATTTGAAAATTCCGATGGTGCAGGACGTGGCCAAAGAGGCATTCTCTCGTCTTCACCAATCGCTTATGAATCACGTAAATCCAGTAGCCTCTGAAAGAGTCTCCAACCCGAACTTCACTGCACCCCGAAGGCTAAAGAGAAGAAGACCAGTGGACCTTCTATTGAGCTCATAAACCTCTTCCCTCACATGTTTCTAAAACAATGACTTTAAACTTCGCTAAATACACTAGATGTTACATATTTTTCGTATTACTGTTAGCTATTATTATGTTACTAGTTTAATGGCCCTGCTATGCAGGTTAAAAAGAAATAGGTGAATAACACAATTTTTTTTTTCGTGATTTATTAATTGCGACTGAAAAATCAAATACATTTCATCTAGCAATTTTACATATCAATAAAGGTACACTCCAAGTGGGTAGGTTTACAGCAAAATCTAGCCCTTTATTATATAGCTCAATTAATTAGCACTGAGTTCGATTGCACTTCTATTCACGCAGCACAACTAAATCCAGTGGTTTGTTTCGCTTGAGACGTCGGATTTCACCTTCATTGTCCAAAACGTAGAGCATCTCCGGGTTCACGTGTTTGTGGAGGCGATGTTCATGCTTCCTTGCGTATTTTGCAATAATTTCATAGACTGTCTCCATCCTCAAATCTCGATGAATATCATCGTTTCGCATGTACCAAGGGGCTCCAACTATACTTCTCAGTATTTTATTCTGAAAGGTTTGGATTTTCTTAATATTTGATTTCTTGGCACAGCCCCAGATCTGTATCCCATAGGTCCAAATAGGGCGAAAGATCTGCTTATATATAAGCAGTTTGTTGTGAAGAGAGAGATGGGAATTCCTTCCCATTAGCCAATACATCCTACTGTATTTGATTTTGTCACGGAAGTTCTTCTTTTCCATGTGTTTATTCCAGTTTAATTTGGAGTCAATTGTCAAACCCAAGTATTTAACTGCTTCAGTAAGCGGTATTTTATTCGAATTGATCTCAACATCCAAGATTGGGACTTTTCGGTTAGTGAAGTTGATGTGGGCTGATTTTGATTCGTTCAGCTTCATTCTCCACATCTTGGTCCATTTACAAACCTCAGTAGTAGACGTCTGTAGTTTGCGTGTTGCAGCTTCTATATCATCTCCAACAGAGAGGATAGCCGTATCATCTGCAAAGGTGGCAACAGTTGTGCCTTCTTGTTGGGGTAAGTCCCGTGTGTACAGGAGGTAGAGTACTAAACAACACAATGAGGGAGTATAATAACAATATTAAAAGTCAAAAAATCGTATATCCCAAATCCCCGAGGAGAGGACCACGTCGCTTGCCCTGGGAGACGCTTCCCCCCGCTGGGGCCCTCCTTCCTTTACTGGTGGGGTCGGGGGAGGGGGAGCAGGTCGGTTGCCCTGGGAGACGGGGGCGAGAATTCCACCCGCCCAGCGTTACCACCCCCTGAAACGTCGATATACTCAGATAAGCCGGTTTTTATATAGTGTGATGTTATTATTCGATCTAATTTAACCCATTTAATAATTTAAACCTGGCAGAGGATGACTAATGAGTCATACCTCTTCTCATGTGTCATCAGCAGCTTCATACTGCTAAATTTTGTCATTTGTGAGCCTAACTGAAATGATCCTAGAACAATAAAATTATATTGTTTATTAAAAAAAAAAAAAAAGTGATACCAAAAGGTTAAAATAGATGTGGAATAATTGAATCGCCTTTTCCGGACTATCTCTCAAAATTGGGCGAACACAGCGAAGACTTGAGAAATTTATGATTGTTAGATTTTACACATGGGCAAGAAAAATGAAAATAGATTTACGAGAATGAAACTCATAGCTACTAATGTAATCAAAATCTGATGATAATGGTAAAAATTGTTACTAGAACTCGAGGAGACTCATAGTCGAATAGGATAGTCTAAATCTTAAAATGAGAATCGAAATTTCATGAAAATTTGTCCCCTCAACCAATTTTTTTTATTGCGCGTAACCGGTTCAGCTGCCCCTAAAGTTGCAAAACCCCCAAAATTTGTCAAACAGTGGATGATGGTGTACTGCAAAGTGTGCCGTATGAATTTTCATTGTTTTTTTAAACCTGATTCACGTGGTGCTATCCGTTTCTTAATTTGACTCAATTTTTGCGGAATAATGACCAACATTTGTTTATTTTGCGTGAAAAATCATCATTTATTCCTACTCTCAACTCTCAGACTAAGATGATTTTTCACTTGATCACTGAAGGAGGTTTCAATCTCCTACTTTGAAACGTTGGTGGTTTTTAGTTTTCAAGGTCTGGTTGAAAAATGTAAAAGTAGGAGATATCGGGTAGCGTAGATAGGATGTAGTGCACACATAATTGGTTTATTCCTTTTCAAAAATCATTGGACAAGTATTTTTTTGGATTTTCAAATATACTGATTGTATTGAAATAAAAGGGGTGTTCATGTAACGTGGACCACCCTGTATAGCGCAGTGGTGGGAATGCATTGCTCAGAGCAATAGTGGTTAATCCAGGC
>JAVIWC010009637.1:0-15116 GCA_031894815.1 Creontiades dilutus | reverse complement strand
AACAAAAAACACGACCTTACTTAATCTATTCGTCACAGTAGGCAACATCATCAGTAAGAGGGTTGTCAATATAATCAACAACGTCTTTAATTTGAACCTTCGGCACAATTCAATTTTAATATTTTTGGCATCCCAATTTAAACTTTTGGCAACTCAATTTCAACTTCTGGCATACCACTTTGAGTTTTTGGCATATCAATTTATACTTTTGACAAACCCAACTAATCTAACATTCCACCCCATATAATGATCAATAAATGTGTTTTCTCTCTCAACATTGTCTTCGTTATTCACTGTGCTGTCTTCCTGGTTGATAAGTAAGGGGTTATCAGGGATCAGATTACGGTAAAACAATCTTCGCATCTGGGCCGACCAAAAACGTGGTTAAGTGCTGAAGGTCCTTCCCTTTGGCACTTTTTATGGGCACAGTCCTTTCATAAAGCTTCATTACTTACTGGTAACTTCATTACTTACTGGTAATGTAGGCGGGTGGAATAGCGAAGGCGGTTCGTTTGTTTGGAGTTTGATCATTCTTTCCCAATGACGCTCGGGACTTTGATCGTTTTTGAGCGCAGACGTTTATTTCCGCTAGTGATTTGATTAGGAACCTGAACTTTTTTCCCCCATGTGAATCATGCACCGCATTCTACTCTGAACCAGGTACAATATCCTGTGTTTAACTCATTTCGGACTGAAAATGGACTTTGATCGTTTTTCCCCATGACCCTTCAATTGTTTTATGTTGGGCTGGCACAGTACACAAAATGCAGGGTATTACTGTCGAACACGCCGTTGTTTACTTAGGTCCCAGGCTCTTTGCTTTTGGTCAAGCATACGCGGCCTTAAGTAGGGTAAAAACATTAGAAGGTCTCCTTATTGAAGAGCTAGACTGGCAAACGACCTTGGAACAATGATGCTTTGAATGAGATAAACAGGCTCAGAAACCTAGCTAGCGATGACTAAAAAGTAGGTATAAATAAATTAAACAAAAAAAAAAAAAAAACCTTTTAAGAAAGGTTTATGCCCTAATATTTAAATGCCCTAAAAAGAACGAAATAAATTTTAACTTACAAATTTTAACTGTCTACTTTGTACCTAACAGTTCCTGGAACTCGATTTGTTTCTCGATAATTTGGTCAATTTAAGCACTATTGATGTGCCTCCAAAAATGGGCTTGAAAGTGTAAACTGAAGGGGAACAACAGCCTGATCTCTGTAGAAAACTTGAAATGATTTTTCTGAAATACGTGGTTCTCGGAGATAAGGCGTTTATGTGTCTAACGGTAGTATTAATATAATAATTTGATTTGCGATCATTTCTTGAAGACCTTTCAAATTTCCAGATTTAACGGTGATAGGATCTTGGCTTTGCAAGCTGTCGAAGAGATCCACCATAGAGCTTGCTACCAAGGATAGGCTAAACATCCCGGCCCTCTAATTTGATTCTAGCCCAACAGATAGCAGCACCTATGCGGGCATATTTAGTTCCCTAATTTCTCGGCCAGTTTTCATGATATTTTATCAATAAAAGCAGTTTTGTGTTCAGTAAGTTTTTAGAATTCACGCTACTGAAGAAATAATTTTTAATTTTTGTAAATAAAAATTTTTTGAAGTGAAAATTAACTTTACAAACTTTAATTATGAAATCGCAGGTAGTCATTTTAAAGAGCTAATTTTTTCATTAATTTTACAGTTTTTAAACTAAAAATCGGTCAATCCATTCGATCGTAATCCTTTTTTCATTATATCGCAACATTTACCTCCAGGCGCGGTGTTGCCGCTCCGCGCGGGGTCGGTAGCTAGAAGCGACAGGCGTCGGGAGGTGAGTGGGACCGACCGCCGGGTTCCGTCCCCACTTCAAAACTCCCGAGCGAGATCCCCTACAAGCATTTGTAGTATAAATACCGTACGTCCGGTTGTATTTACTTGCTGAATTGTTCGCAACTGCTGATAATCGCTGATTCTGAACGGCCAGGTTACGTTTCTTGCTATAAGTTATTTATGCTTCGTTCCTTCTTATAATATTATCAAGTGAAATTATCAGTGCGTATAATTGAAATATGTTGCTGCGCCGCATTCGGATAATTAATTACCTACATAAAGTTATAGTTTGATGTGATTAATTACTATTTATCATTCCACGGTTACTATTGACGTGCCTCGTGTAGCCCTAAATTTATAGTTAGGCTTAACGTTGGTTAACTTCTGAAAACGTCCTCACTTGAATTCCCATTGTTGAAAGATTTCCTTCAGATGAAAATTTGAGAAAAAAATGGATACATGGATGGATGGATGGATGGTTTTTGTGTTCTAAGAAAAGATAAAGAAGATGACCGACCGATCGCCGTTTCATAGCAAAATGAAAAAAGGAACTTGCCGTCAGTTTGCGATGCATATATTTAGTTAATTTTCGGTTGACAGTATATGAGGAGCTTACTTTCAAAAAGGCACATATCCAAATCTGGGAGAAAACGTTTTTTTCTCAATTTTCTATCTCAGAATATGTGTTGAATCAGATCCCCCTATCATTTCCGAACAAACCAGAACACATCCACATCAAATCCGGGGCTAAAGTTATGTGGGTAGCGGAAGTATTATTTTCACTTTCGGAATGTGAAAATTTTTTTCTCCGAAATCAAAAATTCCACTCGCATTTTGCGTTTTAGACCTTTCTGAACAATTTTGGTTCCGTGTCTGTGTGTCTGTCTGTCAGCAAATCCTTGTTACGGGCAAAACTACACGAAGTTATAGTCCGATTTTGATGAAATTTTCAGGGATTGTGCGGGTTGGGGTGTAGATGGTTCCCTATAGGTTTCATGACCCCCGAATCAATAGTAGCCTCTGCGCATGCGCAAACGTGAAATCCTTGATACGCGCATAACTCCGCGAGTTCTTGACCAATTTCGATGAAATTTTCAGGGTATATTTTATAGTTTGTTCAATAGTTGAACATGCCTACCTTTATTTTCTCAAGTTATGCTCCTGCATAACAATGAATTTACCCTGATTCAATATTTACTTCGCCTAATTGAACGAAGTTCTTCAGTCAATAATAATTTTCAATGATCTATACAGTCATGTTATGGATACGAGGAAGCTATGTGCCACACCCACTTGGCAGACGTTTTTTTCAGTGCCTCGCAATCGAAATGGCACATATCCTCCGAATTTCGTCAGGCGATAAGTCGTGGGTTTTCAAAAAGGCACATATCCAAAAAGAACCATTGCGCCTTCGTCTTGTCGTTGAATATTTACACAAGACTCGATAAATGGCAGGCATGACAAATGGAAATATGGAGTCAGGTTTTCAATAAAACCTACAGAATGGAGAATGAATTCTTTCTTTTTCAAAAAGGCACAAATCCATGAGTTTTGATCAAAAGGGCACATTTCCAAAATGAAAATGGATATGCAGCCTCGTGTTTTGGAGAAAATTGATTCATATTCTGAGGCATCTTCATCTGTGCCTTCTCACACATAACTCCAATGAGAAACTGCAGAAAAACATCTCCACTAATCTGCAAATCTTTTTTTTTCACTTCCTGAACATTTTGTCTGAATGGATATGTGCCTGTTTGAAAGTAAGCTCCTCATATATACTGTCAAACGAAAATTAACGAAATTATTTGATAATTATTTGGTTAGGTATAACAATAAGCTACCTATAGGCACGTTTCTATGCGCCTATACATCACGGCGGCTGTCAAACATGTGTACTTACACCGTTCACTAGTATTAGCACTGTCATACAGGGTGTATCAGATAAGGAGCGCAGTATTTCACCTACGTATTTTAAAACCAATTTCCAACAAAGAGATTTTTCTTATCTCTCTTAGTTTTTGAGTTATTCTACTTCTAAGATTTTTTTCGTGTTTTTGATCTTGTCTCAGCAAAACGGCTATAACTCACATACAGTATTATGTAAAGTAGGAGTTGAGGATATCGTTGGAAAGTGCGTTAAATATCCTATCTTTCAAGCGCCAAACCGATTTTGTTTGCTCACATCAAGTTGGTGAAAAATTACCTCACCATTAACTACCTTTACCTGATGAGGTGCCTGTAGCTTAAAAAATACGCCAAGAGGTCAGCTTTCGAATGATATATATAATAAAAAAAATTTTACCATTTTATTTGGTCGAGAAAGCTTCATTTGAATGCAAAAAAACAGCGTAGCAAGTCGAGGTTTTTACGCTTGATATTGGGTTTCAAATAAGTACCTATGCATTTTTACTAATACAATTAATCTGTTATATCTTCTAAGGTGCAGTTTTAAATTTGTGCAAGCATTTTCTAATACATAATTACAGTAAATTTCCAAAATGGCCTCCATTTTGTGGAATGCACAAATGTTTCCTTTTGCTTTTGGCGTCAACAGCACTTCGAAGCTCTCTTCGGTTTTGTTTCATTTGATCTCCGCAATCCATTATTCTTTCGAATCAATCCTGACGTCCATAAGCGGATTTACGGGGTGCTGGCACCCCCAGATTTTTTAAGTTTTCTAAAAAAATTTATAATATTGTATTTTTGTAATAATATTTTTGTTTTAGATCTAATTTTTTATATTACAATAAACTTTTTTAACAAGTTAGACGTAAGTATGCAAGTCTTGTAATCGAAAGAAACGACTATTTTTTAAACAAAATTGAACTATTTTTTAACATAATGCTTTTAAAAAATCGTTCTACGTATTTTTCTTCATGTTGAGTGGAAAGTTATTTTTCTTTTGACGTCCATCATGACGAACAGGGGGTTTCAGTTTCTGACCTGTTTTTAAAGTTGGTGTTCGTCCATCCCATTGCTGCTCGAGTTCAGTGGGCCGATACCCGTTCATTTGGAACCTGAGATTCATTCTCTCCATCAGAGGCGTATCATCAGGATTGATACGAGAGATCATTCCATCAAAAGAATAAAGGATTGCGGAGATCAAATTAAACAAAATCGACTAGAGCTTTGAAGTGCTGTTGATTGAATTTACTGTAATTACGTATTAGAAAATGTTGGCACAAATTTAAAACTGCCCCTCAGAAGATAAAACAGATAAATTTTGTTAGTAAAAATACATAGGTACTTATTTGAAACCCATTGCCAAGCGTAAAAACCTCGACTTGCTTCGCTGTTTTTCGCATTCAAACAAGGTTTTCTAGAACAGATAAAATATTTAAAAAAATTTTTTTAATACCATTCGAAAGCTGACCTTTTGACGCATTTTTAAAGCTACAGGAACCCCCTCAAATGCAGATTAGAGTAGAGTACTGATGGTCCGAAAAACCTTTTTTTCAAATATTCTTGAAATTTACTTTGTAAAGTAATTTTTCGCCAATTTGACGTGAGCAAACAAAATCGGTTTGGCGCTAGATAGGAAATTTAACGCACTGTCCAACGGTATCCTCAACTCTTACATTACATAATACTGTATGTGAGTTATAGCCGTTTTGTTGAGTGAAGATCGAAAACACGAAAAAACGCTGCAAATTCTTTCACTGGGGTTTATTATTCAAATGGCTTGCGTTCATGATTTGAATTTCTACTAAGCTTTGGAGTGTGCGTGTTTCACAGGATAGAGAGATTATTGAATTTCAGGAGGCACACAAATATGATCAACTGATCAATCCAAATAGGTATTTTGGTTGAGAACAGATTTACGTGCTCTATGCATATCTCCTGAAATTCAATAATCGCCGTATCCTGTGAAATAGGGACACTCCAAAGCTTAGTAGAAATTCAAATCATAAACGCAGGCCAGTTGAATAATAAACCCCAGTGAAAGAATTTGCAACGTTTTTATCGTCTATGCCATCAGTTTATTGTGAAGACAGCGCACTCTTTCCTCATTAAAACTTCAACCATTACTATAAAATAATAAATAAGGTTACAATATTTCTAACATGGTCAAGATTTCTGTGTTCTTAGTTGATATTATTATTGATAAAACTCAACTGAAAGCCGAACTAGTTGAATACAGTATTACATAGGTTCAAACACAAAACAAAGGTAGTGACAAACTATTACTCAGTATATTCGACATGGACTTGATCAACTGATCAATCCAAATACGTATTTTCGTTGAGAACAGATCTAAGTGCTCCGTGCATATCTCCTGAAATTCAATAATCGCTCTATCCTGTGAAACACGCACACTCCAAAGCTCAGTAGAAATTCAAATCATGAGCGCAAGCCAATTGAATAATAAACCCCAGTGAAAGCATACTTATTTACCCCAGTAATAATACTGAATAATATTTACCTATATATTATCAGCGTTTCATGAATATCAGAATGCTTCAACCCATTTATCGGCTGTAAACTACAAGTATCCACATCGGCTATCACTCCAGTATCCACATTCACTACAACTCGACGCTATCGGCATCACTAGGTTACAAACAAACAGCAATAAACCAAAAAACTCAAATGTTGTCGCCATACATCGGGAATGGTTTGACCTACGGACCTGGGGAGGGGCTCATTCGATTCCTCATGGTATGTTCTTCAAATAGGTATAAATTTGGGCCTTGCTTTGAGGTTTTTAGGAATTTTACAAAACTTAAAGGGCATTTTAAATTGAGTGAGAGAGCTGGCTCAAGAATTGGGGAGTCGTCGGACCAGGATGGATGTTTCCTGAAAATTTCAGATCTTTTGCTCCAGCCGTTTGGGAGAAATCTTGCGTACGGCGTGCGGACGGAAAATTTTTTATTGCAGATTCGGATTCTACACCCTTTGAAAAGTAAACCATGAAATTTTCAGGGGGGGTTAGAATTTTTTTTTCCGGAGCGATTACAATGGTTTATTGTTGAATAATAAACCAAAAGGATGAGTCCCTTTGGGCAGCATTTTTGTAGCACATTAAATTGGTCCAATTTAAAACAATTACATGAAACTTCACTAAAAACGGCTAAAAATCAAGAAATTTATATTTGTTTAGCTGAATATTACTAGAAGAAAGTTGATTAAACATAAACTTGGACAATTAAAAATGTACGCACAAAATTTTTCTGAAAAATGTACTTGAATTTCAATAACGGCTTGAAATTGATAAGAACACTATATACAGTTTGAGAAAATCCACAAGTTTATTTTTACATTGGAATATTACTAAGAAAAAATTAATTTGCTATAGATTTATAATTAATATTAAGTTTGTTCCTAAAGTGCTCAAACTTCATAACAATTTAACATAAATTTATTCGTAATACCTACGATCATTTAAGAAAATTCGCTTATACGATCATGCTGCATGAGTGGCATTTTTCTGATCGTATCAAATACAGCAGATGATCCAATAACTTTGCGTAATAGTTTGTAGGGTTTATCTGAAAATGGTGTTCAAGCTCTTCAACTGTCAGCTCTTCAACTGTGTCAGATATAGATGTTATTAATATTTGTAAGATTGAGGAACAAAAAAAATTTAGGTGCAAACAGACCACAAAACCATCAACAGCGTATTCGGCGGCATTTACAATCTTTTTATTAAACCGGTGCATTGGGAAGATTTTTTTTTTATTTATTTATTTTTTTTTTTATAAGACTGAACACTGAAAAAGTGAACTCCGCAAAAATCACAGCGAAGAACGATTCTAACGAGCTGAAGACGTGCGATCAAATAGGCCTAATGTTCCGCGGGAAAAGAAGGTGTGGCGAGTGGTGGGCCTTCCCAGCGCTCACTCTCTCTTCACACGAAGCGAAAAATTGCAACGTCGCACTTCGGCAGCCGCCAGGGGCTGAGATAAATATTCAAAAAATGATTCCGATTGATTGAGTTGACCGATTTTCAATATTTAAACGGCAATATTTTTTTTAATTTATGCTCTACAAAATGACTACCTGTTTTTTTTTAAATTTTTATTTTACAATAAAGTTACAAACAAAAAAAACGTTATTTTAAATATTAAAAAAAAATGGATAAGTAGCGTGAATTTAGTACTAGTCTAGTTTACAAATCAAGTTTTACATCAAAAAAATTCGTAGTCGTAACCGAGAAATCAGGGAACTACTTTTGGCTCATTTTGGTGCTGCTCTGTGGCGGCGCATTCTGAAACTATTTCCGGGATGTTTAGCCTTAAAGACAGTTAAATTATGTAAATAATGTTTCAATACATTCTACCGCTCTGTGGCGGCGCATTCTGAAACTATTTCCGGGATGTTTAGCCAAGACGCCTGTCGGGTTCAGAGTAAAATTATTTGAATTTATTATTTTATTCATCTTGGAATTTTGTCAACACAAACTTGAGAGCAGCAAAAATCTACACTAAATGTAAAAGTAAGGTAATATTGTAGGTTGTTTCGTAAGTTGTATTACAAACGGATAATGTTCGAGATAGCTCTAGTATATGTTGAGTTGAGCTATCGATTACTAGCGTTGGAAATGGAACATAAATTGTTAAATCGAATTATTTCAAATGTCTTGTTTGAAAGCCGTAGGAACGTTAGGTATCGTCAACAAAAATTAAAACTAAGCAAATGCAAGTAACAGTAAAATTGCCACTTATGTCGATTTTAGCTTTTTCATGATGAAAATTATTTAGAAATCGATGATAACATTTTCCGTCACAATTCCAGAGGAACTTTTTGACAAGAAGCTCAAGAAAAGGTGATTGTTGTAAGTTGGTTCTTCTGTTTTTTTGTAGACTCCTTAAACAGATTCTTCGTTAGGAACATAATTTCCAGTGGATCTTTGAATATAAAACTCTTGAAAAAAAGAAAAACATATGCGAAGTTGGGTGAGGCACATAGCTTCGTGTAGGTACCATGAATGTATAGATTATTGAAATGTTGAATCTCGAATGATGTAGAATGTAAGGTTTTTACAAGGATTCATAAGACAGAAATGCTGTTGGATATGTTCCCGCTGTCATCCAACGTCCTCAGATGCTGTTCAACGTGTATTGTGTGGCTGTTACGTTGATTCGATAGCGGATATAACAAATGGTGGTGAAATTGATGTGTGTATATTAGACTGTTCTTTCTCGACTACCTTCAACATTTGAGTGCTGTCGAACCGCTAAAACTGGAGAAAATGATACTTGCCGGATTTTACGTTAGCATCCGAAAATTTCATCTAAATTGGATGACAAATTTAGGAATTTGGATTGTTAGAAGGATCGGTGGACACAAGGACACACTCACACACTCTTATATATAGACAGACAGACTAGAAATGAAAGTTGTTCAGAAAGGTATACAAAACAAAATGCGAGTGAAAATTTGGTTTTGGAGAAGGCGAACTTTTCATTCACTGAAACTGAAAACAAGGTTTCCATTGCCTTTAGGTAGACTCTGAAGTAATAAGTAAGGCTATCGTTGTCATTATTCCAAACAACTTCTCCTTAAGGTTAGAGGTATCTTCGCTAGTGAATCCTTTCTAATCTTCACTTCTTCTTTTGTGTATGTACAATGACAGGAAAACTGTCCCCCAGACATAGATTCAATGCTAAAGCCAGTGCCCCATATCCTTTTACAAAATGTACAACAGTCCCAACGTAAGTTCCAACCACATGACTGACTTTTCCCTACTGAGAAATTACCTAGATGCTGTTGTTTAGTTTGATCTGTGCCTGTTATTGACCCAGAACTATCCAGGTAGGCTTATTCGACTCCAGAATGATAGCTTCTAGGTTTGTACCTGGTAAGCTGCAAATCTGTACTCGGACTAAGTCATTTGCATCGAAGTTGTGGAAACCCATTTTAATAAAAACGGAGTAAGGTAAAATGTTGTCTACATTTCCATAACTGTTACTCAGTATTTTGCTGCTTCTCTCCCAGTGGGTCCAGTACCCTTCCTGGGAACTAGGGAGAGCTTTCCAAATGGGAGAGTAAGAAGAGTACTGCCTGCTGGCTCCCCGTTAGGGGGCAGAGGCAGGCAAAGCAATTTATTGACTACTCCAGGAGCAGAGCTAACGAGCTGCTTAGCCTAGGAAGAAAGGAGATAGTATAGTAACAGGGCTCTTAATGGGACACTATCCACTTAGATACCATCTCCACAAAATGGGCAAATCTGACACCACCCTCTGCCGGTTCTGTGGGGCAGAGGATGAGACTGCGTGTCATATGATCTGCTACTGCCCTGTGCTGGCAAAACAGCATTTTCTAACCTAAGGGCAGGCTTCCGTTGATCCTCGGGTTATTAATATGGGAGAGGTTAAGGCTCTCCTCTCATTCGCCAAAACGTGGTGGGGAAGATGGACCTTCCAGCTTTGTCTGTGGTCGACCACATTAGGTCACCACAAAAGACTGGGATGTCAATGCCTAACCAGTAATTACCAAGCAGTTAGCGCTTGGGTTCCAGGCAGCTCCTGACGATGGGTGTAAGTGCCATACACTGGGTATATAGTCTATATAGATGTTCAGTAGGGTGGCCAGAAAAAGGACGAGGTAACGACCTCCTCCTCCAGCCACAATACAATCAGTATTTTTGTGGAAATATAGAAAACAATCTATCTCACTCCGTTTTAATTGAAATGGCTTAGACATTGGAAAAATATGTTTAGGACGCCTGGAGATCGTTAGGAATGGGTGGGGGCAATTCAGGCCATGCAGAATTGTGGAATTGTTACCCTCCAGATGGAGTCAATTTTGATAATCTTCATTGTGATCTTTCTTGATGGAGGCATAGTATTGAATACTGCTAAATGTTTTCCTTAATTTCAAAATTAAGAAGGCACTTATTCATTAAAATGTTCTATGGATCAACCTGGCAATGTCAGTGCCTGATATAAGACAACCTATTCCTGTAATTTCTATGCAAAAACTGTTGAATCATGTAACAGATTGCTATATTCATTACTGTTTATTTATTTATTTTCACTCTTGTTTTAGATGACATCCCCATACAAATCAACAAGGGTGAAGGCGAAGGAACCGCGCTGGGCTCCATATCAGAAGAGAAAGAAGAAGGAGGCGCTCCACCGGCCGGAGATGTAATGGTCTCAGTATTTTATGTATTTCATTTCGGGAACTGGTGCTGGGAACTTAAAAGTAATGCTAAACTAAAAACTTGTGAGGACTGCCCAAATTGAAAACGAATAATATGTGCTGCTTTTAAGGGTGCGTCAGAGTCAAAAAAAAAAAAAAAAAAAATTTTTTTCGGTGGCAGGTGAGGAAATCCTTGAGATCCTTAGGTGGAAATCGGATCTCCTAAGATACCCAAAGGGACCGCACTTTGGGTTATGTGGGATTCAAACCCACTAAAACCTCACCTTCCATTTCCCACGACCGAACTCAGCCTGGAACTGTTTGACACATTACTTCAGGCTGGTTCTAGGGAGGGATATGTTACTCCTCTCGGTCCGTGTTCTCTCTGCTCTGCCTCTCCCATTCCTTCACAGCCTTTATTTTTAGGATCTTTTCAGAAAAGGATGCTACGGCGGTCCAGTTCTGTTCACGCTCAAGCATTTTACTTAGGATACATTCTGGTGTCATGTCCTGAGGTGATAGCTCCAGTGTCTGCTGAAGCCAACTTCTGTTGGCAGCCCAGTATTCACATTTAAAGAAAGTATGGAACACATCGTCATCATCCTCTTCCTTGCAATACGGGCAAGCCAACAGTCATCCACTTTCCTCATCCTATGCAAGTAGGCGTAGAAGAGTCCATGGCCTGAGAGGAACTGCGTCAGGAAAAAGTTCATCTCCCCATGTGATCTGTTCATCCATGTGTCGATACAGGGTATTAAGCGCGCAGTCCATCTTCCTCAGTGTTCTCCTATCGACATCTGCTGCCAGTTACCCATCGTGCGCTGCCTCTCTTCCTTGGCGACTGTATTTTTATTCGTTTCCCCTTTTCTATCGAACTTACGCTTCCGTTCCGCTGCCATGAGTTGTATTGGGATGACTCCCGCAATAACAAGTATGGCTGGTTCCGACACAGTCCTGTATGCACAGGCGATCCGTACTGCTCCTCTTCGTTGTACGAGTCAGAATAGCTATATTGTATCCGTTTGTGCACTGCTGATGCTGGGCTGGGTCTACAAATAGAAATAGCTTACATCTTTCAATGGAGATAATTGTCCTGACATTAGGGTGAACTTGACCTCACTTTCCCAACATTGAATGTTCAATACATCCACTTTCCTAAGCTGTTGCTGCTTCTACAGCTACCTTTTTATCGGTATTTTAACAGGCGAACTCTCGCCTGTACTCAGATTCAATGCTAAAGCCAAGGCCCTCTAACAGAATCAGTTACTACCTACAGTAGATGGTTCCAAGACGGGCTACCACTTTTATTTTCCTGACTCTGAGTTCTTAAGTGTAAATTCCGCAATTTTTGTGTCCCTCGCTTGTGAATTTAGCCCTCTAGTTGATGATGACGTAAAAAGCTCAATATCAGCTGGACATAATTATAAATATTTTGTTTTGGAAATATGCAGTTTTAAAATTGGGTCCAAATATGGGTTGCCCCAGGTTTTTTCAACCTTGAAAGTTCGCAGCTTTCCAAAATTCACTATTTTTGAATCCCACACTTCTACTACTGGTTCCTTGGGTGTTAAAAGCAGGCTCATCATGGCCAGTAAAAATCATCCTCAAAATGTTTGTTTCTTATGTAAAAAACTTTATTACATTTGTGGTCTTTATACAAGCTGTTGATAGAGAATTAATTTCAATTTTAAAGATAGCCAGAGATCAAAAGAGATCATCCCTGCTCACTCTGCTTGTGCCCAGTGCTTGCAAACATGCCACCGAATCCAAATTTCTACTCCATAATCCTCGGGAAAGCGTCTGTCACAAAGAAGTACTCAGCATTGTTGTCATCTGGTTCACCTGGAGGTGCTGCTATCTCGACGTCAATGGGAGGACCTCTGCAGTCTTCCTCTGAATCAGAGTCGTCCAGATCAGCTTCTTCGTGATGCTTTTTGATGGTTTTGACTTCTTAGGTTGTGGGTTATTATTAGAATACGTGTATTGAATTTGTTTATAACCCAGGAATATCTTCATTGTCTGCTTTGTGGATGCTCTACTGGTTTACAAATAGAAATAGCTCATAATTGTCCTCACATCCGCATTTCCACCACTTCCCAGTGTAAGGGAACTTACTCAGAAGACACATGATTATTCCAGTAAACGGGAGTAGTGCAGGGACTTCACTTGGTCAGTGAGCTCTCTCCTGAGCTGAAAACTTTGCTTTATTACTGATAAAAACCCCAAATAACTCCTCTTGAGTAAGAACTCTGATATCCGCAGAAGTTGTATTCTGGACACATCGAGTCACCTGCTCAAACTTCTCTCTTAACCTCTGAGATACGAAGTCTGATGCTGCAGATAGGTCTGGAATCATTGATTTCCTCTGCTCAATATCCATCCTATTATAAGTTAGAGTGACTGGTGTATGCGGACTATATGTCACGTAACTCAACTCCCATGCTCTCTGTCAGTTTGAGCCTAATGCTGCAGACATAACACCGTCTGGAATCATTAGTTTACACTCAGAAACTTCCTAAATACTCCTTGCCAACTCCAATTGATCCGCTAAACAGAACTTTGCCTAAAAATCACTATCTTCCTTCAGAAGAGAAAGTAAAATTAGTAGAGGAACCAAGGTAACTAGTTCCCTAAACCCAGCATTAGAAATTCAGTACCCGTTACTTTCCTAAAATGCTGTGGCATCTGTTAGCCTCTTAGGCTCTTAGTATCCATAAACACTTAAACTTCTCAGTTTTCCTTCTCAATTGTAAGTACAATTTCGGACTCATTTGTTAATTAGGTAAGCGGAGGTCCTACAAGGAGAAGCCTCCCTAAAATGGCTGTTAATTTTGGGAAGAAGACGAGAGAGCGTCTTAGTAAAGGAGCCAAAGGCGGTAAATCCATCAACGGCAGCGAGAGCTGGGATGGCGGTGGTTTGGGAGAAGACACTGCAGAGACCGACAGCGGAGTTGGAGCCGATTCAGAGCTGTCGTCAGGTGGCAAAGTTTCCAACAATGGATCGACGCCGCATGACTTAGATTCGAGGACGATGCAAGTCAGCTCAGTGTAACCCAATCGTGAGTAAATTTTGAAAACACATTATTTAGTTCGTAGGCTTGATGTTAACAGTATGAATGTTTTATAAAATAGAGTTTCAACTAGAGTGAATGGTCTGTCATGAGTGCAACTCTGTTTTCAAATTCTTTCACTTAACAAAGACTTTTCTTCTACAAAAGTATGAAATCAAACTGTTGGTTTTCTCTATTTTGATATTGTACCAATTCTGTCCATGGAGCATCAAATACTCCCTATAAAGTTAAACAGCATTCAAATCTCTATATATATGAAACGCATTTGTTGTCTATCTGTCTGTCTATTCCGTTATAAATCGGGATCTTGACAATCGAATGACGTAAGATTTGGTATACGTACCTACAAGTACATGAGGAAGGTTCTTAAGCAAGTTTTGTTCCATCCAACCCCATTCACACCTCCTACAGCAGAAATGAAGTAGTCGAGAAGTTTGATGTTGCCATTCTGAAGCGGCTTCCAGGGCAAGAATATGCCTTCAAGTCCATAGACTGTATCCTGTAAGATGATGAAGCACTACAATATCCCATTGAGTTTTTGGATTCCATCCAGACTCCTGATTTGCAAGCCCACAACTTGATTATAAAGGTTGGTGCTCCAATTATGATAATCCGAAATAACGATGCATCCAGGTTGTGTAATGGACAAGATTGATCGTGAAAAAGGTGATGCGACATTCAAGCCACAGTACTCACTAGGTGCGCTAAGGGCGAAGGTGTATTCATTCCAAGAGACACCTATTATTCCCTCACACAACACCATAAAATTCAAGAGAATACAGTTCCTTCTGAAACAATGCTTTGCGATGACAATCAACAAGTCACAGAGATTGCTCTTGAGATTGGTGATATAGAGTTGCAGACACCATGTTTTTCTCATGGACAGTTGTATGTGGCCTGTTCTAGAGTGGGCAACAAGGAAAATCTTTTCGTGCACACTCCAAATGGAACTACGAAAAATGTTGTCATCACGTTGTTTCATAATAAAAAGATCCGTTTATTGCATGAAAATAAAAAGTTGTTTACACTTTTACAAAAACCTTATTTTAAACCCGGGCAAAGCTGGTGTCAGTGCTTGTTTAGGGTTGTCTGATTTAATTAGGTATTTAAGGAAAAGTCGGCAATCAAGCTGAATAAA
>JAVIWC010009636.1:0-14864 GCA_031894815.1 Creontiades dilutus | reverse complement strand
TCGATGTTGAACTTCTGAGGGGGTGTTCCAACCTCAACTTCTCCGTACCATAGTGCCTGTTGATCAAGGTTAATCAAGATTAAATCAATATAGGAAATCGCTAATCGACAGTAGTTGATTTTAGTGAGCTTTGCACACATGTTCATCATTTGAATTTGCAGGTAATAGTTTTTCAATACTGTGGTAGGTAAACGATGATAGGGTTTACGCCAATATTTCTTGACTAATTCCAGATCTTGAAGGGTGTGAGGTCAGTTCATCCACGATCTGTTAGATCAGGTGATACACAACTCCGCTCCCCTCAGCATGCTCAAGCACGAGGCACTGACATATGGTGAGCTGAGAGTTGACTCTCTTAACAGACCCAATGGCTATGAATCCAACCTACGCATTTTGCTTATTTGCCGCTAGGATTTATCAATAGGATCAATAAAATCAGCTAAAAATGGTGTAGTAAACAATTCATCTTTGTGCCCCATTTGTTGATGAAAATTGAAAATTTCTAAAATATGTATAAATATCAACTAAAACTTCAATTGAACAAAACGAGAATGACATGAATCGGTCGGGAATACTTGTTTGAGCGGCGGTTGACATTATTGGCTATTTCTATTGGCATTATTCATGCTCCTACAGTGAGAAAACCTGATGAAGAATGGACTCGTGACATCCAGCCTAAAGCTGATGTATTTGCTGATCATCTTGCAAACATCGTCCCACCTAATCTCGCTTCCCCAGATGAAGAACCACTGGATGATATTCCAGAACAACAACCCCCAACGGATATACCTCCTGTCAAAGTACTGGAGGTGGTCAGAACAATAAAGCAGGAAAAAAATTCTAAAAAGGCTCCTGGATATGACCTCACAACTGGAAAGATATTGAAACACGTCCCAAGAAAAGCGATTCTAAAAATTACTCAGATTATTAACTCTGCCATCTTTCATTGTTACGTCCCTCAGTTGCGGAAGATTGCCGAGGTAATGATGATTTGGGATGTTTATCGTATTGTATTCGGTATCTCCCAATCAATGCCTTTCGAATGAGCCCAAACTCGAAGGTTCTACATTGACTTAATTGACTAACTTCTGGCCCACCCCCAACAATAGAATATTTGAGGTGTTTATTTTATCTTTATCATATTTGTACTCGCCCAATCGACACCTTTCAAATGAGCCCAAACTCGAAGGTTCTACATTGACTTAAATGCCTAACTTCTGGCCCACCCCCAAAAATAGAATTTTTGAGGTGTTTATTTTACCATATTTGTACTCAACGAATCAATAGCTTTGAAATGAGCCCAAACTCGAAGGTTCTACGTTGAGTTGATTGCCCAAATTTCGGCCCACCCCCAATAACTAATTTAGAGTTTTGCCCCCACCTCTATCCCCAATCTGATGTGACGTCAGGGATGACAGGTTGTTAGATTGATAACCAGATTGACCGTTACCAAGAGGTCTAAGGGTGGGGGAAGAGAAATAAGGAGGGAACTCAAATTTGAATTTTTAGCGGGAAACCCCCATCGCTATTTTCCATAACCTGACAATACTAATGTAGATGGGTGTGGCAGGTGGTGACCTCACCATGACGTCAGCAAGATGGCCGACTTCTTACCAGATGATTTCAGGTTAACTATACTCTTAATTTGATTCAAAAAAGGGCGGCAGTTTCAAATTTAGGCGGGATATCAACAGCTGATGTGAGGTTACCTCTCAGCTGTGATGGGAGGGAGGAGGACTGTTTGAGAATAGGCGGGAACCCAATTTCAAAATTTGGAGGGAAACAGCTGATGTGAGGTTACCTATCAGCTGTGATGGGAGGCGGGAGGGAGGGGGAAAGTTTGAAAGTAGGCGGGAACTTTATTTTAAAATTTGGGGGGAAACCCCCACTTATATTATCAAATATCCATAGAGGAAGTACCTACCTACTTTATTGCATGGAACTAAATTAATTAATTTGCGGCAGTTCCCTACACGAATGAAGCCAAATATCTGGGCATGACGCTTGATGCCAAGCTCAGGTGGAAAGAACATGTGAAAAAGAAGAAGGCCAAACTGGTGATAAAACGTCAAAAAACGTATAAAAGTTCAGAAAAATGTACTGGCTTATTGGCAGGCAATCCTCTGTGACCATTGGTAACAAGCTGCGTCTGTATAATCAAGCACTTAAGCCAGCTTGGACGTATGGAACACAGTTGTGGGGCTGTACAGCTCCAGCCAACAGACTGATTATCCAGCGTTTTCAGAACGCTGATACCGTACTGCGGTGCATCACTGAGGTGGAGTGGTTTTTTCGAAACGATGTTCTTTACCGCGCACTGAAAGTGGACAGCATCGACGAAACTGAAGGCTACCGCTCACCTAGCCTGACTACGACGTCATGTCAATGAAGAAGCTGTGATTCTACTTGATGTGCAAGACTAGGCGCCTTGAGCGCACAAAACCTCATGAACTTGTGTAGGAAGTGAATGTGCCAAACCTAAGAAGGACACGGACTGGAGATTATATTGGATTAAATCAATATAAGCAATTGGTAATCGACAGTAGTTGATTTTAGTGGGCTTTGCACACATGTTTTCAGTGTGAATTTGCAAGTAACAGTTGTTCAATACTGTGGTAAGTGAACGATTGATTGGGTTTACGCCAATATTTGTTGACTAATTCCACATCTTGACTATGAATCCCACCCATGGAATTTTGCTGGCATTTGCCGCTCGGGTTTTAAGTATATACAGGGTGTCTACAAAACGGGTGTCATTTCTGCAAGGGATCGTTTCTACAACCAATTTGCAAGAAAAGATGCACCGTTTTCAGAATACCGTACTGCGGTGCTATACTGACGCGCCATTTACTTTTGAAACGATGCTCTTCACCGCGAAGTGGACAGCATAGACGAAACAATCAAACTACCGCTCATCTACCCTGACTACGAGGTCAAATGAAAATGAAGAAGCTGTGAAGCTACTTGATGTGCAAGAATAGGCCCCTCAAACGCACAAATCTACATGAACTTGTGTAGGAAGTGAATGTGCCAAACCTCAGAAGGACACGGACTGGAGTAATGGATCTTGAGTCCCAATAATTATGTAGAAAATTAAAGTCAGATTAATATTGTTAAATAGTTATTACTTGGTTCAATAAAAGGTTAAAATCAATTATGAACATGTAGGAAATTTTGTTCTCCATGAAAACCTCCATGAGTTTATCACCAATAGCTTATTCCGTTTTTTTCTGTATGTTTGTAGATTCTCATTGGCAATGGGGATATAAAAATCCGAAATGGCCATATCATGGCTTGGTTAATACTACGGTTGGTAGGTCGCGCGCCAGTAGGGCATCTCTCACCGTGGTGGGGGGAACGGAGTTGTGTATCCAGTGTCATGTTCAGCTGATGACAGATTGGACTCTTTGTTCACCATTAAACTAGAACTATAGAACTGGTAAGAGGCAAACATGGATGTTGATTAAATTACAATTTGTTATCTTTTTTTTTTTAATAACTAACCCAAATTCATTTTTCATTTCGTTGCGTTATACTTTTGACGAAATCATATTTTGTTCGCTTTAAGGTAGTTAACGTTTTAATGTCACTTACGTCATAATCGTTAAGGAGAGGCTCAGGCTTGTATTTGGATCCTTCATATAGAGCGTTCCTCGATTTGATGTCCTCGATCGTCATTCCTTCCAACTTTTTGATTATGCGGTCAACAGAAGATTCGTGTTTCTTTATGGGAATCTTGTACCTTCAAAAACCTCTACTCGATTAGCTACTGAGTTGAGTTAAGTGTTTCTTGGCTGTATATTTCCGTATGTCCTATCACAAATCCATTGCCTATCGTGGCTGGCAACGGAATTAACAAATCCAAAATCATAAATTTACAGGAGCGTCTCATCGCCGCGACGCAGTTGTCGCGGACAAAGCGCTCCTAGCGGTAACTTGTAAAGAAATGGAATTCTATCCATTTAGACCAGTGACATAAATTGCGGACAGGACTAGAAAACGCATTAAAAACGTTTTGCTCGACTGAGGGCCAAACATTGTATTTTGCTTTCCCACGATCTGAAGGATGCGAGGAACTGGCTAATTCTGATCGGAGGAAGCTTGTTAAGTTGTGGGCGGAAAATTTGTGGGAAAAATGTATCGAAAACAACTATGTTTATAGAAATACGACTGCAATTCTGCACCTACTACGGTTCATCATCAAACATCACTCTATAGTAATAGAATTTTCTTCCTCAAACTCAATACCTACATTTTTCCTTTGGAATCCCCTCCAAACGATGCTGCTATGCAAAAATCTGTTGCTGTAACATCAAAATTCTTGTAACATAAACAGTTTGATTCCAATAAATCATACGAAGGTTGTTAACGGCTAAAGGATGTTAAATGCTAAAATTCTAAAAATCCAATTTCATTGAATTCTGAAGTAATAATCAGAACAAGTTTTTTTTCTTGAATAACAATAGTAGTTAACTACAATGTAACTATGTTTGTTGTTTGTATTTCAAATGAAAATTCGTTATTTTTTCAACCGTGTTTGTAAAAGTAAAGTGTATTTCTATCATAATTACCAAACAGTGCCAAGAACGCAGAAGTAACCGTAAAACGAACCATCTTCACTGCTCTCAATCGTGTCAGATGCTCCCACAGCTGGGCGTATATAAGGAAAATTTCTCCATAAAATAGAAATGTCGAGGTGAAATTTTGACGTTTAACAAAGATAGCTGAGCGGTTTTATTTTTTTGGTACGAGTAGGTAATAAATGATAAGTTTTTTTTGCTGTTTATGGCTTGTTTTCTACTGCTCAGTTGATCCTCTCGACGGTATCAGAAGTTACACGTTTTGAAAACCTATCACAGTGTAAATCAAAAAGTCGGAAAATGTTTATTTGCCTTCCTCTTAGGGTTTTATGGACACGGTTGTTTGCAGCATTCAATCATCGAACTAACTGCTGGGGCCAATTCTCTTGCTGATTAACAACAAAAGGTGTCTTGAGATTTCGTTTCAAAACTCCTCGTTGGTTCAAAACCTTCTTTTTTTTTGCTTTTTCAAACGTATTTTTCTGGCCACCTCCGCAGAGATAAATTAAAATTGATTATACCGCTGGAAAACATGAGATTTCGTCGCAGTCTAAGCCGTTAAAGTACGTGATTACACCTGACAAAAATAAAAGCACAGTAACCGAATGAAAATTATGACCTGTCTTCCCACAATATTCGAGCCCGCTTTTATTTTGAGCGTTAATCTACCTTTTACAGAACCTAATGTTAGATTGATATTGCTTTTTTAAACCTAATTTGAAAAAAAAAAACAATGATTGAATTGTCCAAATTTATCTAAACATTTGAATTCTTCTGCATTTTTCCTAAGGCTACTTCTAGAGTTGAATATGATACCTTTTTGATATTCTTTTTTCAATCAACTTTATTCCTAATTGTGTCAACGACCTCTCCTCCTTGTCCATTACTCGCTGCTATACTTTTGTCGATACATTTTTTTTTGTTGATAAATTACGCTCGTACATTGGTATAAAGTGTTCACCATAATGATCCTTTTGGTTTATTATTCAATAATAAACCATTGTAATCGCTCTTGAAAAAAAAATTCTAACCCCCCTGAAAATTTCGTGGTTTACGTTCAAAAGGTGTAGAATCCGAATCTGCAATAAAAAAAATTTCCGTCCGTACGCCGAACGCACGATTTCTCACAAGCGGCTGGAGCAAAAAGTCTGACATTTTCAAGAAAAATCCATGTTGGTCCGTCAGCGCCCCCATTCTTGAGCCAGCTCTCTCACTTAATTGAAAGTGCCCTTTAAGGGTTGTCAAAGTTTCGTAAAATCCCTAAGAACCTCAAAAAAAGTCAACTCGGCCTAAATTTGGCCTCTCTTTGAAGAACTTACTTGAGGAATCGAATGAGCCTCTCCCCAGGTCCGTAGGTCACACCGTTCCCGATGTATGGCCCGATTTATGATGCCAACGTTTTCGTTTTTTGGTTTATTATTGTTTTTGTTTTGATCGCAATAATCTAGTGATGTAGTAATGTAGATACTGGAATGAACTCCTAAAAGGCTGTGTAGCCGATACACGGGTGGAAGCATTTTGATATGCATGAAAGTTGGTAAGTAGGTAAATGTTTTTATTATCAAATAATAGTATTAACTATGAGACGCTGCTAGTATAATATACTGTTTATATTATAAACAAATATTATTATTATAAAATAGTAATATTAACTACAAAACGCTGCAAATTCTTTCACTGAGGTTTATTATTCAATTGGCTTGCGTTCATGATTTTTGAATTTCTACTAAGCTTTGGAGTGTGCGTGTTTCACAAGTGATAGAGCGATTATTTCAGGAGGCACACAAATATGATCGACTGATCAATCCAAATAGGTATTTTGGTTGAGAATAGATTTACGTGCTCTATGCATATTTCTTGAAATTCAATAATCGCTCTATCACTTGTGAAACACTCACACTCCAAAGCTTAGTAGAAATTCAAAGCATTAACGCAAGCCAATTTAATAATAAACACCAGTGAAAGAATTTGTAGCGTTTTAAAATAATATCCGCGTTGTCTTGCAGTTTCAAGTAGAAGTATTTTAGGTCAATAAGTTTACTGCTTTTCAGTGGGAGAGGATCACTGTAGGATTTCTGTAGGGGAATCAGAGGCATCGCAAGGCGTAGGGGAAGGTCCTTGCTGGATTTTTTCGTTGATTTGATTGTTGCAGTCGATTTGAAGGGTCCTTTAGAAACACCAATCGGTGAGCTGTTGTATTTAAAAGTTATTGATTATTTGCGATAAAACAATCCGGTTTGATCGTCTTTTGCCTCCAAGTCTGCGGAGCAGAGGTAGCCTTGTGATCACTTTCGGGAGTCAAAGGGTTGTTGTCCGAATTCAATATTTCCACTCGAATTTGTCGTTTCACAGCCTACTGAACAAATTTGGTTCCGTGTCTGCCTGTCTGTCAGTTCCTAATTACAACCGTAACGTCCACAATTTTGAATGAGTTCAGCTCATATTTTGAGGGACTATGCGGATAAGGCCTCTTGACGTCACATACAAATTTCATCTCAATATAATCAGCGGTACGCTCTGCGCGTGCGCTAACGTGAAATTCTCGAAACAGTTATAACTTTCACAATTTTGGTTCAATTTTGATTCAATTTAGCTCATATGATAAAGGATTATACGCACAACGCCCCTCAAGGTCTCATATGAATTTCATGATGATCGAACTAGCGGTACGCTGAACGCATGCGCTTAAGTGGCATTAATCAATTATCGTTTTTACTACCCGCCTCTGACGAGTAAGCGCAAAAGCAACTTGCATTTGATAGGCTATGTACTGAAGATTTCTTTATTTTCTATTTTATGATGGTGTCACTTTGGCTGCTGTGCCATCGTCTTGGCAGTGAATTTATTTTGAGCAATGGAATGGGTCTTGTCGGCGTTTGACATTTAGCAGGTACGTTCGTACTGGAAAAGTGTTGTCAGTCCACGTAAGAAGTTCAAAATGTATGCTTCCTCAGTCGATTACTTCAAAAGGAAACTACTTCCCTCTGAGAGGTGCTGGAATGGTATATAGCATTAGCAAACTGAATTAAATTTTTCGCAATTAGATTGCAATTAAACCTTTCGCAAACTAAACTAAACTTTTCGCAAAAAAACAAATTTTTTTTTTTTTTTTTTTTGAAAATGATTTATTGCACCAAGTTACAACTTATTAGCAACAAATTTTTGACATTTAAATATGGATTGGTTATAGTAAAGCTTAGGTACATAACTAAGTCTCTAATGGTTTCGAATGTTAGAAGTGTCATTTGTTGCACTTGAGATTCACTGAACTTCTTTTTTCACTGTGCGGATTTTGTTATCGCGAACACCTTAATTCACGTACACAGATCATGAGGCTTATGTAATACTGAAAGGAATTGTTAAATCAATTCTACCTTTACTTGATTACGATTTCTTGATATTATTACCTTTTTTCACCTTATTAATTACTAAGGTTATTTTATATATAGATATATAAGGTTCAAGAAATAATTATACGCAAGGTTTTGGAAATAGATATAGTTATTTATTCAATAAATGTATTTATTGCTCCAAGAACTACTATGGGGTTCCTATTAACCACGATGTGGAAAAGGTTTTGCTATTCCTTTAATATTTTTTATTTTTATAAAATAGCACCGCAGGTGGTATTAGGTCAGGAGTTCGGTTAATAGGATGGATCTGGGATATTAATATCAATTTGATTTAAATACAGAAATTGAATGAACGGATTACCTGGTCGGATGAGAGCTGGGTAGAAAAAAGAAAAAACAAAAATTTTTATCGTATGTTAATATAAACAAACTCCTCAGGGGCCAGACCCATGGCTGCTTACTGCTTAAAGCCTGCGGCTGAAATTAGAAAAAAATGAACATGCTGTTTTTGCCGTTTCCTTTACGCTTATTTCTTATCATTCTGCTGGTTTCAATTTGCTATTTTCGTGTCTGCTACTTCGGCTTCACGTTTGTGACGGATGTGCCCAAATATTACTGATCTGCGTGGTCTACTTAAGTACTTAAATATACTATCGTAATAATGCTGTTGGAATGACCATCTAAATGACGACTCGCAGCTCAGGTTCTCCCTGAACTATAAAGGGTTGTAGGGCTTATGATGACTCACCACTGACTTACGTAGAAGGAAGTACATTATTCTTATCTCATATCTCGCGTCACTCTTCTGCGTTCCCCTTCCTCGTGAGGGATTTCGGCTAATTAGTCCATGCTAAATGAATCGTTGAACAATTGTATGAATCCAAAAATATATTAGTGAAGCGGCATATTATTTAGAAAAATTTATTCTACCGTAACACGTACATTTTACATAACATCTTAGCTTCCAAAATGTTAAAATTCTCATCAGTTACTCATATCACAATGATTTATTTAGAATATGATTTTGATGTGCTACTTTTTCATGTAGGGGTAATTCACATTACCACTGTTGACGTTGATGGAGATATATAGCTGCCTATATCTTACGTAGTCGCATGACACTTCTTATGTTTTTTAAGAAGAATGGGAACAATTTTTGTGTCTACATGAATCTAAGAAAGGACAGTTAAATGATTTCTACAGTTGTCCTTGACTTTGATAATGTCGAATTCCGTTCTAATGGAAGTGCGTTCTCCAGTAAAGTTTTCTGTCTAAACAATATTTTATTGAGTAATAATGAGATATAACAAATTCATATTAGTTGGTATGAGTTTTCTTCTTGAGAGGCGCGATACCCACTGCCGTTTTATCAACGTTGAAGATGGCGTAAACGTTGATGAGGAAGAGACTTCCGAGAATCCACTTGCCCGAAACGTCGTGTGGTTGGATCCCGAACATGGCGACCTTTCCAGCCTGGAATCATATTAAAAGTGATTATTTTCCAATCGCCAACCCTCCCGGAGTCTCAACGAGCCTTTGACGGACTTGGAGGAGACGCCCAACTTGAGTAACTTCGTTGGACTTTTCTCACGGCACACTCCGTGCCATGGCACAGTCGCAGCCATGACCTTACGGGAGATATCATCACACTATATAAAGACGAGCTTATCAGAGTATATCGACGTTTCAGGGGGTGGTAACGCTGGGCGGGTGGAATTCTCGGCCCCGTCTCCCAGGGCAACCGACCTGCTCCCCCCTCCCCCCGACCCCGCCAGTGATGGGGAGAGGGACCCAGCGGGGGGAAGCGTCTCCCAGATCAAGCGACGTGGTCCTCTCCTCGGGGATTTGGGATATACGATTTTTTTGACTTTGCATATTGTTATTATACTCCCTCATTGTGTTATTCACCTACTTCTTTTTAACCTGCGTAGCAAGCCCATTAAACTAGTTACTACATACAAATATTGACTCCCAGCTCCCAAAAATCTGTATACATTGACAAACGAGATCTTCCATTTCGAAATTTAACCATTTACACCCAGAGGAAGAGACTTCCGAGAATCCACTTGCCCGAAATGTCGTGTGGTTGGATCGCGAATATGGCGACCTTTCCAGTCTGGAATCATATTAAAAGTGATTATTTTCAAATCGTGATGTCAAATCGTGATGTGGGAAATAGCCCCTAAAATGACCACCATTGGCTGAAAGCGAGATGCCCAACTTCGGTAATTCCGTTGCACTGTTATCGCGTGCCCTAGCACAGTTGCAGCCAAAACCTTACATCAGACATTCCTACATACATATGTTGACACCCAGCTCCCAAAAATCTGTACATGTTGGCACCCGAGAGCTTCCATTTCAAAATTATGCCATTTATTCCCATCTCCAGATGGATCACATAGTAAAAACGCTGCGAATTCTTCCACCGGAGTTTATTATTCAATTGGCTTGCGTTCATGATTTGAATTTCTACTAAGCTTTGGAGTGTGCGTGTTTCACAAGTGATATAGAGCGATTATTGAATTTCATGAGATATGCATGGAGCACTTAAATCTGTTCTCAACCAAAATACCTATTTGGATTGATCAGTTGATCATATTTGTGTGCCTCCTGAAATTCAATAATCGTAGAAATTCAAATCATGAACGCAAGCCAATTGAATAATAAACTCCAGTGAAAGAATTTGCAGCGTTTTGTAGTTCATATTATTATTTTATTATAATAATATTTACCTATATATTAGCAGCGTTTCATGCATATCAGAATGCTTCAACCCGTGTATCGGCTACAAAGCCTTTTAGGAGCATCACTTTGAATGCAAGCCAAATGAATGAAATTGAATAATAAGCCCCAGTGAAACAATTTGCAGCGTTTTACCTACATTTACGGGAATGCTTGAACCTGTGTATCGGCTATAAACCCTTTTAGGGATTCACTCCAGTATCCACATTACTACATCACTAGGTTATTGCAATCAAAACAAAAAGAATAATAAACCAAAATAACGCAAATGTTGGCTGCATAAATACATCGGGAATGGTATGACCTACGGACCTGGGGAGGGGCTCATTCGATTCCTCATGGACAGTTCTTTAAAAAGAGTCCAAATTTAGGCCCCTTCGACTTTTTTTGAGGTTTTTAGGGATTTTACAAAACTTCGACAACCCTTGAAGGGCACATTAAATTAAGTGAGAGTGCTGGCTCAAGAATTAGGGCGTTGTCGGACCAACATGGATTTTTCCTGAACATTTCAGATCTTCTGCTCCAGCCGTTTGGGAGAAATCGTGCGTAGGGCGTACGCCGTTCGGCGGACGGACGGAAAAATTTGTATTGCAGATTCGGATTCTACATCCTTTGAAACGTAAACCATGAACTTTTCAGGGGGGGGGGGTTAGAATGTTTTTTGGTTTATTATTTTCAAGAGCGATTACAATGGTTTATTCTTGAATAATAAACCAAAAGTAGTATATAAAATTTGGCTAAGAACTTCCTCGAACTTTCCGTTTGGTTCCAACACTACTTACTGGAATTGTGTAGTCTCTGGGTCTAATACTGTATTCCACGCCGTTAAGCTTAATGGTTAAATCGGGAAGGCTGTCAACTTTGGACGCGTCGACCTGCAATGAACCAAATAATAAAACACATAGAATTATATTTCTCACTTCAATATGAATTCCCTGCTCTTCCAACAAAATTAGAGTGTAAAATGTATGAACTTTCATCGCCTAAGGGCACCAACTGTGCACTCGTTAGATTTCCTATATCGGCTGAAAGAAATTACCAACACCAACTTGGCCTCAGCCGATATATTTCGATGGTCGGATTGCTCAAAATCAACAGCGTTTTGAAATTATGAATGTCCGAAAAAAAATGTCTTATACCACACACTTATTCAATATCTACACCTTTTGGACCGTATCGCTTGAAAAACTCTTCCTCCTATCGTTGATCACCTTTTTCAAAAGCATTTCTACTGTTGGTTCAGAATTCAGAGTGCACCTTGGTATAACTATAATAACTAGAGTGCCTTCCAAGGAAGTGCTTTTGGTATTGTGTTCACTTTTGGGAGATGAAAGCTATTGTTTCTCTGCTCAATAATAGTCGTAACTAGTTCTATTTCTACAATTTTCAACTGATTCCGACGAAATTGTTACTCAAATGTCAAATTTTCAATATTAGGGTGGCTGCTAGTTGTCCTGAACTCTGTCAATGAAAATTTTAAGGCTGGGGGTTCCTAAGTGACGTTTAAGAAGTAAGGTTTGTTACAAGTAAACGCAGACGCAGACGGGAAGATACGAAAAAAATACCTGTTTCCCATTTCTTTAAATATTCAAAAGGGAGCTACTATTATTCAACGTCCCTAAGGAAGTCGAAATCCGTAAGTCTCCAAATGATCCTTCTTGGCTGTTCCAATCCTTGATTTCATTTAATAGCCCGATGACAGTTTCTGACATCATTTTCTCCGAGAATTAGACTATTTCAGTAGTACTTTTACGAAGGAAGTTTCGGTTCATTGGATGGAATCATACTGCTTTAAAAATAGGGAGAAATGGAATCCATACTGGGGGTTCGCAGAGTCTAAAATAAAAATGAGGTATTCTCGTCTGAAAAACTGGAGTCGGGTGCAGCACATTTCAACGGTGGGCCGTGCCAATCAAAATCTGATCCCACCAGTGAGCAGTTACGAATTAGAAGATTAGGGTGATTCCTAAACTAGGGGCAATTTTGATCAGAAAACATTTTTGTAAACAATTTTTTCGAAATCACTGGAATCTTTTATACGAATGGTTCTTCCAATGCTAAATAATTACAGCCTTTAACGAAGTTGTTAAAACATTCATTGGATGGAATCTTGGTCATTAAAATGGTAGAACTAGATACAACCACGACGATGTCAACAGTAAACCTACGTTCCTTGAATATCATTTCCGAGAAGATCAGTTCGTCACTCAGCGGCCGTTGGGAAGTGATGCCCTCGCGGGCGGGACCGGCTGGGTCGCCATTCGTAACTAACATAAACTTTCAAAATACCTCGAATCCCCTTTGCCCAGCAGCGGATCTCTTTCAGCCACGACTATTTTTAAAAAAGTTGTAGACAGCTTTTAATTGGTCATAATTTTTGACATGATTTTTACAGAAGCATTGCAAAACCATTTTTCCAAGGCGTAAGTTGCTCAACTTGAATGAGGAAAAAATTGCTTTTAAGGAAAATGTATAGGTGAATGAAAATCAATTGCTAAGTCGAGTCTTTAACTTTTAGACCAACCACGACAATGTGAATAGGTAGGTGAATTACTTATTTACTTTCCCTCAAAAACCAAATGGCCATATTATTGCCAAAGATTATTGAAGAGCTCGTTGGAACCTGCAATTAGGAAAAAAAAATCAAGAGCTTAGGCCTAATGAGTGATATTTCACAGGAGGTAGACGCGAAATTGCCCTCAGTTTAGGAATCAACCATTAAGGGAAGTTATGTTGTCTGATATCTAACAAATCTAAACGGGGATATTTATCTGAGACTTCCTGTACAACTAATAACGTTAAGATCGAGGAATTCTGTTCGTCACAACGGCTTTCCACGAAGAACATTCGAAGAAAAATTGGACCATTTGTATTTCAATATTCTTAAAACCTTTGCAATAGTTTAATTTTCTTAAGAGCGTAATCCTAACGTAACGCACCAAGTAGATACCATGTTCTTCAAATAGTCCCAGGGCGTGTGCAATTGGATTGACTTCATTGGCAGGTCCAAGGATAAACGTGCTGCCCGTGTTGACGATCGCAGGTTCGTTCCTTCCCTTAGTCAAGTTTTGCCCAAGCGACAGTCTGAAATTATCCAGCTATTTAGAACAGAGAGGTAAACATATTGATAAGTTATGCAAACATAACCTGGGGATCTGGCTTGATCAGTCGCTGAGCTTTGGAGAACACATTGACCGGCTTTGCAGTAGGGCTTTACGGGCACTGGGGTTCCTGAAGAGGAATACCAGGGAATTTGTGCGGGTGGACACTATTGTGGCCCTCTACAGAGCTATCATCCTCCCGGTGCTGGAGTATGGAGCGGTGATCTGGTCCCCACACTACGCCGTACACGTCAGCCAGGTCGAGGGTGTGCAGCGTAGATTTCTGTGTTATTTGGCCTACAAACTGTTAGATCTAAATGAATACATAAATAAATAAGGCTTGATCAGTCGCTGAATAGCTTTGGAGAACACATTGACCGGCTTTACGGGCACTGGGGTTCCTTATTTCATCCAAAATTAAAAGAAGGTATGGAAAAAATACCAGTCAAAACGGAATTTGTGCTTTACCTATTATGGTTTATTTTTTTAACGTGGACAGCATTGTGGCCCCGCTGTCGGTACCCCTACCTAATTAAACAATATCGGCTGGGAAGTTGGTATGAACGGCCTCGTCTCCACCACCCCCTTTCTGACAGCGTGTTTATAAACTTCCGAGGTTCGTTGCACAATTGAACTGAAATTAAGGTTAAACACACAACAAACTTTTTAAAAAAATAATTCGAATCAATAAGATCAGATGAAACTAGTGAAGGAATAACGATTAAATGCTTTTTTCCCTTCCAATTGCACCGCTTCGTAATGAAAATTGAATTTTTTGAAATATGTTGATAGAATAAAGAGAAGAAAGACCTAAATCGGTTGAGATTACGCGTTTGAGCAGCGATCGAAAGGATTGACTGTTGCCCACTCCATTCCCTTCCTGTCAGCAAACGCAAAATTTCTATGGTTTTTGCTGTTGAACTAAACTAAAATTGAGAACGAACTAAATAATCATAAATATCGGTTGGGAACTATAATTTGAGAGGCATCGATAAAATTTTTCAATAAGAATCACGTTTTTTCGGCATCCTCCAATTCCTCTTTTCCTTTGAGGAGTTTATCATTTCTGAGGTAATAAACGAGTGGAA
>JAVIWC010009634.1:0-14896 GCA_031894815.1 Creontiades dilutus | reverse complement strand
GGGGGACATAAAAAACGAAAACGTAGAAAAAACACCCTAATTTTTACTGTCTATAAACTCAAAATAAAATAAAGTATTTGTTTACTATTCAGTACAAAATGCTCAAAAACTTCATTCAGTTTGCTTGTGGAACCTTTTTTTTTTTTTTTTTTTATACTTCGTCGCACACGTTTTTGTGCTCCAGCATTGTCCGTATCCCTCATGAGCATCCAACAATAGTCAGCTAGCATATTGACGTTCCATCGTCCTTGGTAGCGTTTTTCCATATCCCGAATGTCTTGGTGAAATCTTTCTCCTCGCTCTTCACTAAACGCTCCCAGGTTTTCTTGAAAGTATTCGACATGGGAGTGTAGGAAATGAACTTTTAGGCTCATGTTGCATCCTTGAGCTTTGTAGGCAGCCAACATGCGATTCACAATTGTTTTGTAGTTAGGGTCTTTCGTATTCCCTAGAAACTTTTGCACTACATACAGCAAGGCTTCCTGACTTTTCAGAAATTCAAATAAACGACGTGTTATGTCATGATTTTGGGCATCCTTACGCTTCTCCTACTTCAAAAATATCCCACTCCCTTCTTCCCTACCCTCTCTTTTATTTCGTATCAATCCTGGGAGTGACATGACTAAATATGAGAGTGAAAAAATTCATGCAATTCATAAAATTGACAACTTGGAAGCAACTATCAAATTGAGGTTTAACGCTGAATAACACCGTATGTGGTATTCAAAAAACCAGTTTTGCGAGAAAACTAGAAGTGATGGAATTTTTTGATTACTTTTTTCGGTTTTAGCATGCAAAAATCCATGGGAAACAGTAAAAAAATCGTATGCAGTTTTTTGGTTGCAGACCTGTGTTACCAACAGATTCAATAATCCCGTTTAGAAGCTTAATTATATTTCCCAGGTATTCCAAAATGAACTGCACGTTGGTTTCCACTTCAGTGTCATAGAACCTGTATTGGGTAGATTGAACGACTCCGATCCTTTGAAGGTGTTTGTTGCAATAGCTGTGACCGCTTCTTAACTTCATTATAGTTTTGAAGAAGGCTTTTGGTTTCACCACGTTCACATCACTAAACAAAGGTTTCATATTAGTAGTAGGAAACAACGATTTATACGTAATCCCTAAGTGGTATTCTTGTAAAGCCTTCTTCCATTGATTCGGCCGAGCCACTTTTATCCTGCGATCCAAGTCAGTATGGGGATTCGTGAGGGTTACAGGTAGGAGAGTAGAATAAAAATATTAGCCTCAAGGTCCGCTGCTTCGTTTCCAGATATACCAAGGTGTCCACGTACCTAATAAATCACAATTTGGATTCCTTGAGATTTGAGTACACTCAGAATTTGGAAAAGTTGGTTCTAATTTGGAATGTTTCGATGCAGGGGTTACGTTTTCGAGTCGATAAAAGCATTAATGGTATTAACTATCTCATCACGAGTGGTTTGGTGCTGCATGCAAACCCTTAACAATCTAGGCAAACGTAACTGGGTTCGCCTGGATTCAATGTTGGGGCATAAAGGAATATCTGGTAACGAGAAGGCTGACGAACTTGCCAGAAGGGGCTTCCAAACCCCATTTGTAGGCCTTAAGCCGGCAGTAAGTATACTACAAACTGCCTTCAGATGGACCATCAACACGTGGGTCAACCAACAAACCACAAGTAGGTGTTGAAAGACAGAAATATTGAAGGACATGTTCACAACACTAAAATTACTGAATGGCTACTTGGCAAAAACCGTAGGGAACTAACAACAATGGTCGGCCTCATAACCGGCTTTGCACCCCTTAGGTTCCACCTACACCGCATTGGGGTTCCAAAAAGTTCAACCCTATGCAGGTTATGTGAGGAGACTGACGGAACAGCATCCCACATAACTTTGAGTGCTCTGTCAGATTTGAACTCTTCTTGGCACAATCCCCAATGAGATCTATTCAAAGCCAACAACTAATCAAGACCTTCAAGCCCCTTACCAAGGGGCTGAATCTCCTTGATTAAATGCAAAACTCTCAGGACTGTACAATAAGCCAACAGGTTTCCGTGCTGGAGGCCCAAATCTAGTCCACATCTACATCTGCATCTACTTTTTCGAGTTTTGAAGTTAGGCTTCTCGAGTCAGTGAATATGACCACGCTCCTTACGGAGCCCTCCTCCTCATGGGCGTGATAAAAAGCCTTCATGATCAACACATGTCACGAAAAACTCTCACGCAAATTTTCTGAGGACATTCACGTTCTACCATGCTGCTGGTATTGAAACGGAACTTACGCAGTTTTCATCGTACAGAAATTTTTCACCGTTCATTCGAAAGCTCCTAACTTATGAGTAAAACTATAAACTGCCAAAACCTTTGCAAACATGGAGAAATCTGAGATTTACCTGATAGTACACCTGAGAGATGAAAGAACAGTAAACAACATAGGCGGTTAAAACTATCGTCGATTTAGGGAAGTTTCATTTTCATGTTGTAGGTTGGCATCGTTTTTACGAAATAGAATCTAAGGAAGCTGTAACTAAGTGAAATGGGTTTTGAACGGCTTTTGCAGTGCCAAGGAAATACTTCCTTTTGGGTGGGTTTGAGACTTGATAATCAATTATTTTACCTATGAAACGGGACATTCTGAGCGATAAGAGTGTTATTACGGAGAGTCTGCCCTTTGATAGCTATGTTGCTAGTTGAGACGGGCTGGTACAATTCTATTTTGAACAAAGTTTAGTGTATAACCTCGTTCCGTCAACTTATCCTTTAAACCAGACCAATATCCCTCCGTGTTCTCCCTTATGTTGTTACTTCGGTAGCCCCCAAGAGATAGTTTACCCAGGGATCTATCGCATCGTATGAGTGGGATGGCGTCTAATGCAATGCGCTTACTCTTCAAAGGATACTGCCGTGATTGGATTCTCCGTTAGTTAGAGAGACATCAACATCTAGAAAATTCGCAACTATCCTTGAATATAGGCATGCAAACTTCACAGATTTGCGTATACCCACAAAAATTCATAATTACGTCAATCACACAGGGGGAAAGTGGCTGTCATCTGAAGGCCGCTTGAATGATATTATTCAATAATAAACCATTGTAATCGCTCTGGAAAAAAAAACTCTAACCCCCCCTGAAAATTTCATGGTTTACGTTTCAAAGAGTGTAGAATCCGAATCTGCAATAACAATTTTTCCGTCCGTACGCCGTACGCACGATTTCTCCCAAACGGCTGGAGCATAAGATCTGAAATTTCCAGGAAAAATCCATCTTGGTCCTATGACGAACCGATTCTTGAGCCAGCTCTCTCACTTAATTTAAAGTGCCCTTTAAGAGCTGTCAAAGTTTTGTAAAATCCCTAAAAACCCCAAAACAAGTCAAGGCGGCCTAAATGTGTACTTATTTTTAAGAACATACCTCGAGGAATCGAATGAGCCCCTCCCCACGTCAGTAGGTCAAACCATTTCCGATCTATGGCCCGATTTATGGTGCCAACATTTGCGTTTTTTGGTTTATTATTGTTTGTTTGTAACCTAGTGATGTCCGGCCGGTAGCGTCGAGTTGTAGTGAATGTGAATACTGGAGTGATAGCCGATGTGGATACTTGTAGTTTATAGCCGATACACGGGTTGAAGCATTCTGATGTGCATGAAACGCTGATAATATATAGGTAAATATTATTCAATGTTATTACTGGGGTTAATTATTCAATATTATTACTGGGGTAAATAAGTATTCTTTCACTGGGGTTTATTATTCAATTGGCTTGCGTTCATGATTTGAATCTTACTAAGCTTCGGAGTGTGCGTGTTTTACAGGTGATAGAGCGATTATTGAATTTCAGGAGATATGCATAGAGCACGTAAATCGGTTCTCAACCAAAACACCTATTTGGATTGATCAGTTGATGATATTTGTGTGCCTCCTCTACATCAGTCTACGTTTGACTACATCGTTTAAATTTGGATTTGGGGAAGTTTTAATGCAATACGAGTGCCAAAGGACTTGATAAATTATAGATGTTTTTATTGTGAGGGGGGGGGGGGGGGGGGGGGTATTGAGGTTCAATAAAAAAACGCTGCAAATTCTTTCAGATCTTGTATTTAATTGTAATTAATTGAATAATAAGCCCCAGTGAAAGAATTTGCAGTGTTTTTTTTATTTTAACAATATGTCGTGGACTACAGCTTTGTTTTTAAGAAAAAATAAAAAAATTCTATATTTCAACGGAATACATTACTATTTTCAGCATTAACATTGAATGGATACCAAAGCGTAGTTTACCAATCTGAATTTACCTCACTTTGAAGAACAATCGTTGTTGGAACAATTCCAGAGATGATTGGCTTTGAAATTCAGGAATCATTTCAGAAAGCCCTCAAAACGGATTTGGTTTAGGACATTTTTTAAATAATTTTGTTCATAATTTCATATTTTATGATTTTGATTATAGAATGTTCAGAACCATTTCAATAGCTTCACTTTCTATCCAAATTAGTTAATAAAATAAAACCCTTTGCTAATCTGGTGTGAGTGAGTTCTAGAGTACAAGTTGAACAATTTGTTATTCAATTTGGCTGATTGTTTGCACATCCGTAAATGTTTCTAGACTAACCCGAACTTACCTACTTCGCTTCAATCAGATGAAGAGGCATTGTTATCAATGTCCCTTTACAATAAAAAAATCTGATAAAACAGATCTGCTAGAAATCAGCCTTCCTTTGCAACGGAACGCGTTGCGTGAGTCACCCCAATAAATTACTCACTCCCCTCATTATCTTCGTATTTGCATCGCTCCTCCCTTCCTGAATTACCTTGACAGTATAACTGGCCAGATTTCGTGCAGAAAATAGCAGATTAAGAAAACGAGATTGAGATTTCTTGTGCAATTCACATTCATCAGAAAGTAGAAGTAACCACTGACAAACGTCGTGGTGCACTGGTCAGTGGTGGTCTTTATTTTGCACGTAAATATCTTGATCATTTAGGTTTCGAAGGCGCTTTCTCAAACCCTTCATAAACTCGTTGGTTTGTAAAATGAAGAAAAATTAAACTCACAGGTGTAAATTTAATTTTGTTTCCTTTACACAATTGGGAGTTCCCTTTGAAATATGTTTTCCCAAGAGCTTGTCTGCCCCCCCCCCCCCCCCCCATTTTGAAAAATGATGAAAGACAGTTGAGGTAAGTAAACAATAAGATTTGGATCAAGTTATGGTCAATAGCAGATCAATATAATTAAGAATTACTTTTGCAAACGTACAAATAGGAGGTAGGATCTAAAGCGATATTTACCAATTCTGACATTAGAGCTCCGACATCCTAAATATCCCTCCAACAAAGCATTACACTTCTCGATCGAGTTTGACACTCGAGTTTGAATTACATTAAAGATGTGCAATTGCCGCGCGAAATGGTAGTTTTGTCAAAATCTTGAAATCGTCTGTTTTTCATCTCGCCTAGCGACCCCATTAATGCTTGACGCAGAACCGTGCAGACCTGGTAAAGCGTGCGCCAAAATGTCAGCTTTCCAACTGTGTAGTTGTTTTGGTTTAAAAATATTTTTAGCTTAGGAAATGGTGTTTAACTGCAGAAAAACGTGCGTTTTCTGTTAAAATAGAGGTTGAAGTGTTTTCGACATTACGTCACGAAAACAACCGTAACTCCGGCGTTTTCCAAGTATTTGCAAATCTAAGGATACCGCTAGAAAGAGCATTACATTTCCCATCGTCTTAGTCTTCAAAAGTGATCTTTTAAAGCAGTGTTTTTCAACCTTTTTTATGACACGACCCCCCTAGTATAAAAAAATATTTCGCGACCCCCCAAATGTAACTTTTTTCCATGTATGTTAAAATATGTGTCATTACTTCTCACTGCAAGAGATATCGTATAACACTGGGCAAAGATGGATCTTAAATCCGTTTCTAAATGCAGCTATAAACGAGGCTAGTTTAGCAACTAAGCTCAAAGAGAATCTGCTGGAACTGTCTGCCGATGGGATGCTACACTTGGAATTCAAGTCTGAAAATTTGGATACATTTTGGTTAAAAAGAAAAACAGAATACCCGGAATTAACATCCGAGGCTTTGAAGTCGTTCCATTTTCTACCTTAGTCTTTTCAAATGGCGCGAAAAAAATGTAAACTAAGAAATCGCTTAGATTTAATACTAATCTTTTACGGATCCACGATGGGAGAAATTAATTGAACAAACTCAAGCGCAACCAACATTAAAATGAACGAAGATCAACCAAGCACAGATGTAATCATTTTCTATTTAAACACATTTTTAATATTTACTTTTTTTTGTAATAACATGTTTTAAACATAGCATTCTTTCTGACTTGATGATTGATTATATGAAAATTTTGTAAAATATAATAATTTTTTATTTAAGTCTCTCAAATTAGGTCTTGTATAAAAACTGAAACCTCTCGCGACCCCCCTACAAGATTCCGCGACCCAAGGTTGAAAAACACTGTTTTAAAGGGAACTAAAAGGTTAAAAGCTAGCCGGAAAAGTAAATTTTGTCAAATTTTGAAAAAACACCTTTTTAATGGCTCATTAGTCTCTCCTGATTTTAATGATACGTTTGAGCCTGTAAGCCTAAAAAATGTGCAAAAGCCTCAGCTTTCCAATGGTATAATTAGTTTTTATTTTTTAGAGGGAACATTTTTGAGAAAATTGAGATTTTATGCTACCATTTGACCGTGAAAATGACACCGACGGACCTGCTGTCGGTGTGAAGTCCTTTTTTTTTGGGTGCTTAGTGGTTCAAGAAGATTTTTAAGTATATCAAGACTTAATCTACTTCTTTCTCTTACTTTCTCTACTTAGTAGAGAACTTTGTCTCACCGGAGCTTAGGGGAAGAGACAACGGATTTCCCTTCAGCTGCTATTCCAGTGTCTACTTGGCGGTAGCTGACTCGACTTCCCACGTCGGGGGCGGATAGCTTTGGACGTCGAAAATCGGGTAGAAAACCACAGCGGGTCACAACTTTCAAGGACAGATTTCTGTTAGCAAATTGGTTTTGTTCGTCTGTCGGGGGCGGTACAAGTCTTCAGGTAATTCACAAAGTTAGGGACCCAACGTCTAATCGCGCTGTTTCTCTGCTGTTTCGAAGTTTTTCTAAAATTCCATTAGCTTTTCCGGAGATGGTTCGTTATTTTCCACCAAGTTCATCTACGTTTTCCCCGCAGTGGGGAAGGCCACATTTCATATCACCCCATCTGAGGTGCCTTCCATTAAGGAGCTGACTCGGCGAGTACGTGCCGAAAACCGACTGGGAATGAGGTGGCCTTCCTGTCATTTGAAACCAAGACATCCGGCCAGAATTTCGTTCTGGTAACAAGGGAAGATCTTCAGCCTAACCCGATCATTCCCTGGAAACTTCGGATAAAAACTGCACAAACAAAACTTATAACAAGGTTGTACAGAAAAACACTGCAATTTCTTTCACTGGGGTTTATTATTCAATTGAGCTGTGTTCATGATTTGAATTTCTACTAAGCTTTGGAGTGTGCGTGTTTTACAGGTGATAGAGCGATTATTGAATTTCAGGAGATATGCATAAGTCACGTAAATCTGTTCTCAACCAAAATACCTATTTGGATTCATCAGTTGATCATATTTGTAATCAAACTAACTGTAATCAAAACGAAAACAATAATAAACCAAAAAAACGCAAATGTTGGTAGCATAAATCGAGCCATACATCGGGAACGGTTTGATCTACAGACCTGGGGAGGGGCTCATTCGATTCCTCGTGGAGTGTTCTTCAAAAAAAAGTACAAATTTAGGCCGCCTTGACTTTTTTTGAGGTTTTTAGGGATTTTACAAAACTTTGACAACCCTTGGAGGGCACTTTAAATTAAGTGAGAGTGCTGGCTAAAGAATTGGGGCGTTGTCGGACCAATATTGATATTTCCTTAAAATTTCTGATTTTTTGCTCCAGCCGTTTGGGAGGAATCGTATGTACGGCGGACGGACGGAACAATTTTTATTGCATATTTGGATTCTAGGTACACCCTTTGAAACGTAAACCATGACATTTTCAGCGGGGGTTGAATTTTTTTTTTTCAAGAGAGATTACAATGGTTTATTCTTGAATAATAATTCAAAAGGACAGACAGACAGGAAAGAAAAGTTGTGCACAGTGCTCTAAAATGGTATTGTCGAGAAAAAATTGTGATTTTCGGGAAAAATTGTTTCCGGCTTCTTTTAGCGAAAATCATTTTGAACCATTTTCTCTCCGGTTTTTCTATAATTTTCCTTTATTTAATAAGTCTGAGCTCATTTAATGCGTTATAGCTGGGACTGACTTCTCCAGGCAAAGGCTAGTGATCACCGTACCAGTTTTATCATAAATTCCAATCTATCTGTACAACTAATCTCTTCATTAGGCACTAGGAGGATTGATTTAGGAATTTTTTTTATTTCTGAGATGCGACAATAGCGGACCAAATCAAATAGAACACTGACTACCATACAAACCCATTCTACCACACAGTCTCCAAATTTGGTATGTCCATTGTCCTAATGTCCTAAGTTTTTAGAAAATCAGTCGTAACTTCTCCTGAATGGTTGCTATCATTCTGGCCACTCAGGTATAGTTTTCTTGATACCTTAACTTTGTTAACGGTCAATAGCCGAATTGATATAGATGGGCAGGTCCGAAGAATATTAGTTTAAAAAGTCGGTATCCCAGATTTGGAGCCCTTTTGTTAAGGGAAAATGATTAAGAATTCTTCGAATCGCCACAGATAAGCGATTGGATCTGACAACAGCAATTTTGGAACATTGATAGTTAGTTCTAAAGAACCGACGTGAAATATTGAGCAAGGTGTAATCACTTGTCAGATAAAAAATCGATTAATTATACTTTCAGATAATTTAGTTGATACTGACTGATCAAACAACTACAGATAAGAGATAAAGACGTACCATACGGTAGCAACTTTCCCAACGTTAGGTAGGTTTCACAGCGTTACGGGTTCGATGGCACTGATTCCTCTCTCTCTCTTTCAAAGAGCACCGCAAATGATAAGGAAATGACGAATTTCCGTTATCTATCAAGGTCCTCCGGTACTTGGGGCTGTCGTGGATTATAAACATTTCAGTTGATCAATATTTGCCGGCTAATATCGCTATAAAGCTGTTTCAAAGCTATGAAAATTTCGGGTGGTATCGTGATTTCGTCGTTTTTGACGTTCGGATTGTTTCTGGAAACGTCCTCCGAGGACCCTGGTCACGATGGTTACATCGTCGATTGTTATTTGTCCAACGTGAAGTCCGCCATTCGCCGTCAACTCGGAGACGACGGACGCTTGAAACTGCCGGATTTCGACGCCTTCAACGACAAATTTTACAGAATCAGCGGTCGACAAGGTTCGTTCAAAAACGTCGCTAACATTTACCGCGTGGACGACGCCAAAATCACGAAATTCGGCGACGTCACCAATATCGTCGCGTCGTTTTACCTACCCGAGGCCCATCTTCACTACGACATCTTCATATATGATATTTTCGAAATCAATTTGGACATTAAAGTTTTAATGAACAAATTCGACGCCAATTTCAACTTTACTGAATCAGCAGACCGCTGCTCCATTCAGTACAATCCCGATGCCTTGTACGTTGCAATGATAGAAGGTAGTACAGTAAGCACCTATCTGAATATCTTCCATAACGAATTCATTCCCGGCTTTGTCCCTGAGTACATGGAATACGCTTTTGAGTCGATGATTGAAATTTTCGTGGATACCGGGCTGGTCATTTTTGTCAGAGGAGCACTGAGCGATTACGTTCTCAATCTATTGGTTAATGCCGCCAGTAATATGAACCCTTGTGATATTTTCAACGGTGAAGCTCAATGTGGGTCCTTGAAATTGCAATATAATGAATAAGCTAGCACTCAGTGCTCAGGTAAAAACTGTGAAAGATTCCGTAGTGATTGCCGAATTTCATCGTATCGCGAAACGATGAACAAAACAACAGAGAACCCCATGCAGTGAGACTCACAACCCAAGCAGTGATGAACATCCCACCTAACCGCTTAATTTGTATCACAACTTGTCATACGTCTTGCGGACAACTGGCCCACCATCATTCCGTCAGCAGATCAGCATACAAAAAGTCTGTCTTCTCGTGCCTCATTGCCGCACCTTCCTCGGAATGCGACGCCATGATGTGCAGAATCTATACTGTTTAATGATTAACTTCCTACATTATCACATTATTTTTCTGCTTTTTCTTTTAATCATAGTAGGTAGGTGTATGGGTATTCAGTAACCTAGTTGTTTATGAAATGATTGTAGATGCATTGAGAAACTAAATGTACCTTTAATATACAATAAAAGTAATTCATTTCTGCAACCTCCCCCCCCCCCCCCCCGCCCCACCACGTTGCCACAGATTACTGATCTATGAGGGGAGTAGTTTCCATGACATGACATGAATTACATTTTTTAAAAAATGTAAATATTTCAGAAATATATTCATTCATTCAATGAGAGTAGCTTGCCACAGTGTAATGGAAGTTTTTGTATATGTGGACTCTTCACCGCCCACAAAGATCTCCATTTTTCACCTTACTGAGGACTAGGGATGGGTATCGATACCCGATATTTCAAAAAATCGATATTTTACCGTTGAGTATCGATATTTTTGTATCGATACTGGGCCCTCCGATAATATCGAGTATCGATACTTCAATTCCGATATTTCGAAATATCGGCAAATTTTTTCTCACTAGCTTAAAAAAATTGGTTTTAATATTGGGTTGATTTTCTTACTAGTCAAAAAACTCACCAACCAATCTTTGGACACTTGTAATGTAATCTGGAATGTAAAAGAATAGTGGCTTTCATACTAGAAGGAAAACAGGAAAAGAAGAAGAATTAGAGGCAGCAGTAGGGGGCTATATTACGGTTATAGTACCCGGTTACTGTTACCTTACCTCTCACAGGTTCCGATACAGTATCGGTACAAAATATCGATACTTGTTCAACGATATCCATCCCTAGTGAAGACTAATGGAAGAAACAGTGTTGCCAACATTTGTTCACAAAACAATTGAAACGACCTCTTCGGTATTCATGAAAATGGCCGAGATTAAAGTGTGTCCCAGCCTCTTGAATCTTTGTAAAGGCTACCAACATAATAGTACAGATTTGTATCGGAATAAAACCCACACAATTATAGCATTACAGTAACCATAATACTGAAATTGTCGCATTGTAATTACTCCTTTATTATTGATAAAGGCTAGCAACTCGCTCTTTAAATTGAAAAATATATGAAAACCGAAAATGTTTTAAAAGGCTACAATTTTTGGCGTTGTTAACTCATATTGACCTAAACAACCGAGGAATTCGGCTTATTGTGTTATCAAAGATCACCGAAACAACGTTATTCCAACGTCAAGTGATTTTCGTCAAATTGGAAAAATCTCACAATTTTAATTTGGTTTTTAAGGTAAGCAACGTGTCTTTCACCGTTAATAACTGGTAACAGCTAACATCTAACTAATAGCTGTTATATGGTGTTGATTGCATCAAATTTGGTGTGTGCGTTTATAAGCCATCTGAAAAAAAAAATTTTAATTTTAAATTGCTCCAAAACGGATTTTTATGGGGTAAGCTCTTGAAAATTATCATTTTCGCATTTGCGGTCGTATGTCTTTAGTTCAATTTTCCAGCACAATTCGCTAAAAATGAGAAGAAAAACCTGAAAATCAAGCGTTTCAAATTAAATTGCTGGGACAAACTTTTCAGAATTGGAAATTATATTTTACATCCAAAATATATTTATTTTTTCTTCTTTCAGACCTTCTCAAAGAATAGAACTCAAATGCAATAAATAAGGTAGTTGATTGTTGCAGACTGAGAAAGTGGAGTCAGGAATACAAACACTTTCAATTCCATCAGGTTCCTTGAAAGAATTGATTATGACAATAAGGAAAGTGCTTTCGAACAGGAGTACTTCAACAGTTTGCTTTTGGACGCCGTAAATTGTCGAAAACGGCCGTAGATGGTACCTCCCACGCAGGAAAATAAATAATGGCCCATCTTGAGAGCCGTTTATAAATTCCAGTAGTCCGTAGCACTTCTCCAAGATTCCACTAAAGCTAATGGAAGGGCATTTTGGGGCTCGCAGCGGGTGGGCGGCTGTTATCGCAAGTGGAATTAAAATTTAATGAGTTAGCTGAGCGCTGAACGTATTGTTTCAATTCACTCAAGTTTTCAACTGGGGAATAGCAAAGGGCATCGCGATGAGACATCCAGGCTTATAATTCAACCTGAATTGCTGGAAAGAAGATGCTTATTCCAGGATGGAATCCCGGGAAATAATAAGACATTTATTGCTAGACTAGTAATACTTTGCCATTAACATCAGATGCAGGTGTATAAGAAAGAGAAGTAGAATGGACTTGTAGCCCCTTCTGAAAGGTGATGCCTGCAAAACCTGGAGGATATCCCTGAAGGTGGAAAGCTTCAGGTTCATGATCAGACTTGTAGCTTCAAGAAACTGGAAATGTAACTATTCGTTTATACTTTCGTCTACAATGAGGCGTGATGTCAGGAGTAAAATTCAATAGGTATTGCCCGTTTTGTCTCAAGAGCCAGCGTAGAAAGGGGGGTTAGGGCAGCCAATATTAGAGGGGGATATGCTTGCAACATCCAGGGGATAACTTTATGTTCTGCGTTATGGTTGATGCTAGAGGTAGGAACTGTCCATATCCATAACCACCCTAGTTAGACCAGTCTGGACAAATGGATCTGATGTTAATTCCATCACCAAAGCCTATGTGGGAATCATTTTCTTGGTTTCTAAACAAAAATTTTCAGGCATTCCAGAAAAGTGCTAATCCATATATAACAACATGTGGGCATTTCCAGAAAAATCGCAGGTTTGGTTGAAATGGCATTGCAGGGATCGAAAGCCAAAATCATGGGTAGTGGTAAAGCCAGTTGATCCTTTGATGTCACTAGGGGTGCTGGACAGGGTGATGGAATTTCGACCATCCTGTTTAATTTGGCACTCCACTGTGCTATGTCCAGGTTGGATCCTGGTTGCACAATTTTCGTAAGACCCTCGCAACTCTGCGGTTATGCAGATGAGTTGTCGATTTTTATCAGGAGCATAAGCACGCTGGAAGAATTACTTCCTTGTCTAGAAGCTTGGAATGGCAGAGAGCGAAGAAGAGACCAAGTACATCCGTATATCCACTCGGAAATCAGAAGGATCCAGATATTACTCTCAATGTAACAACGTATGACTGGGTTGGAGAGTTCGAGTACTCGAGCACGCTCCTGATAGGCGATAACAGAATCAGTGGAGACATGCAAAAGCTGAAGAGCCTACTCCGCTTCATTAAAGCTTTTCGAACCTCTCCTCCTGTCTGGAAAAACCTTGCTGAAGCTTCATCAGCCTCTGATAAGTGCTATAATCATTTATGGTTGTGAGGCTTGGACGCTAACTCATATGCTTCTAGTCCTTGACAAGGTGCCCCTTGTGTTGAGTGGTTGTGCCTGCAACGCCCAGAGGATACCCCTGAAGCTAAAAAGCTTCACATTCATGCTCAAACTCAGCAGTTTCAAGAAGAGTTAAAAAATGTCCATCACAGTACTAAAATAGAGATTAGAGCCACAACCTGGTGGAATTTCTGGAATTCCTTGCTTAAGGGCCAGCCAGCATAGCGCGGATTGGGGTAACTGGTTCCGACAAGATAGGAAAATAATTTCACTAGCAGATTTTCTGTTACTGTTATGATTGGGATGCAAAGTTGATTTCAAGGAATAGTAATTTTCATATTCAATGTCTTGTAATTTATATTGAAAATTGAGTTGATGATCTTATTGACAAACTTAATGGCGCCGTCATAATTAAAAATATATTACAGAGTATGTAGGATCGACTCGACTCTCGGATTTCAGTATTACGATCACATTCTTGCCCAGATGAATGTGTGGTGAACTTCTTGATGCTTGTTACGACGGTATTTCAAACGGTGCAATCAAAGAATGGAGATGATTTTGTTGGGACGATGATAGATTTACTTTTATAGTATGACAAAATGAATTTGGCATATCACTTTCCACAGTTTGGTGATTTGTGTTACAAACTTGACGACAACTTCATAATTTTTCTCCTGTAGAGTACAAGTACACCTCACATCCAGCTTTCATTTTCACGATCGTCTTCTTGCTATGATAAATGATGCCGAATTTCATATTGATTGACACTATGAGATTTTCCAATCACATGTTTCTGATGATTTCATTTTGTTTGTCTTGATGAAATCACTTTTCAAAGTTTGTTATGGGGCTGATGATTTTGGAGGCAAACATCAAGAATGCAGGCTCGGCTTTACGGCTTGCTTTCAGTTGTGCGGTTTTGAGCTCTAATATAAGCAATGATGGCGGACTTCATTATGACTCTCACCATGTAATTTCCCAAGCAATCAAGAGATGCTAATAATTTCAAGGAATCCATGATAGTTGTAATCGTGTTTGTCAAGATGAAATAACGTTTCCGAGTTTGATGAAGGGCAGATATTTTAGGTAATGACAAACTTGACGGTAGCTGTCAAAATTACTTTACTTCTGTGGCTTACAAAGAAGATCTAGGACGACTTAAGAATTATTGTCGTGTTGAAGTTACTTTCAAGGAGCGCTGAGGATTCTGGCGGCGGTGATGAGCGACTTGAGGACGATGGGAGTGATCTGTCTGAAAGCATCTCGCCCAATTACAGTTGCTTCTTCGACATCATCGTGCAAAGCGTCAACTAACTTAATTACCTTGTCGCCGAACGGCGTTTCTTCGCAGCTGACTAAAACTAAAGACAACAACCCAAGAGACAGCAAAACCAATTTCATTTTGGAGCAGCGAGGAGTAACTGAATAGTTCACGTAAAATAC
>JAVIWC010009633.1:0-14251 GCA_031894815.1 Creontiades dilutus | reverse complement strand
AGGACATTTTATGAAAAATCGCGAACGTGTTCAGCACCCTGAAATACCCCTTAGAGAGTAGGTTTGAAAGGGATTAAACAGAGTTGATTTTCAGACATTTTTATGAAAAATCGCGAAAATAACCATGAAGGAAGCGTTTTATCGGGAAACGGACTTCAGATTCGTGTTCAGCACCCCGAAATACCCCTTAGAGAGTAGGTTTGAAAGGGATTAAACAGAGTTGATTTTCAGGACATTTTTATGAAAAATCGCGAAAATAACCATGAAGGAAGCGTTTTATCGGGAAACGGACTTCAGATTCGTGTTCAGCACCCCGAAATACCCCTTAGAGAGTAGGTTTGAAAGGGATTAAACAGAGTTGATTTTCAGGACATTTTTATGAAAAATCGCGAAAATAACCATGAAGGAAGCGTTTTATCGGGAAACGGACTTCAGATTCGTGTTCAGCACCCCGAAATACCCCTTAGAGAGTAGGTTTGAAAGGGATTAAACAGAGTTGATTTTCAGGACATTTTTATGAAAAATCGCGAAAATAACCATGAAGGAAGCGTTTTATCGGGAAACGGACTTCAGATTCGTGTTCAGCACCCCGAAATACCCCTTAGAGAGTAGGTTTGAAAGGGATTAAACAGAGTTGATTTTCAGGACATTTTTATGAAAAATCGCGAAAATAACCATGAAGGAAGCGTTTTATCGGGAAACGGACTTCAGATTCGTGTTCAGCACCCCGAAATACCCCTTAGAGAGTAGGTTTGAAAGGGATTAAACAGAGTTGATTTTCAGGACATTTTTATGAAAAATCGCGAAAATAACCATGAAGGAAGCGTTTTATCGGGAAACGGACTTCAGATTCGTGTTCAGCACCCCGAAATACCCCTTAGAGAGTAGGTTTGAAAGGGATTAAACAGAGTTGATTTTCAGGACATTTTTATGAAAAATCGCGAAAATAACCATGAAGGAAGCGTTTTATCGGGAAACGGACTTCAGATTCGTGTTCAGCACCCCGAAATACCCCTTAGAGAGTAGGTTTGAAAGGGATTAAACAGAGTTGATTTTCAGACATTTTTATGAAAAATCGCGAAAATAACCATGAAGGAAGCGTTTTATCGGGAAACGGACTTCAGATTCGTGTTCAGCACCCCGAAATACCCCTTAGAGAGTAGGTTTGAAAGGGATTAAACAGAGTTGATTTTCAGGACATTTTTATGAAAAATCGCGAAAATAACCATGAAGGAAGCGTTTTATCGGGAAACGGACTTCAGATTCGTGTTCAGCACCCCGAAATACCCCTTAGAGAGTAGGTTTGAAAGGATTAAACAGAGTTGATTTTCAGGACATTTTTATGAAAAATCGCGAAAATAACCATGAAGGAAGCGTTTTATCGGGAAACGGACTTCAGATTCGTGTTCAGCACCCCGAAATACCCCTTAGAGAGTAGGTTTGAAAGGGATTAAACAGAGTTGATTTTCAGGACATTTTTATGAAAAATCGCGAAAATAACCATGAAGGAAGCGTTTTATCGGGAAACGGACTTCAGATTCGTGTTCAGCACCCCGAAATACCCCTTAGAGAGTAGGTTTGAAAGGGATTAAACAGAGTTGATTTTCAGGACATTTTTATGAAAAATCGCGAAAATAACCATGAAGGAAGCGTTTTATCGGGAAACGGACTTCAGATTCGTGTTCAGCACCCCGAAATACCCCTTAGAGAGTAGGTTTGAAAGGGATTAAACAGAGTTGATTTTCAGGACATTTTTATGAAAAATCGCGAAAATAACCATGAAGGAAGCGTTTTATCGGGAAACGGACTTCAGATTCGTGTTCAGCACCCCGAAATACCCCTTAGAGAGTAGGTTTGAAAGGGATTAAACAGAGTTGATTTTCAGGACATTTTTATGAAAAATCGCGAAAATAACCATGAAGGAAGCGTTTTATCGGGAAACGGACTTCAGATTCGTGTTCAGCACCCCGAAATACCCCTTAGAGAGTAGGTTTGAAAGGGATTAAACAGAGTTGATTTTCAGGACATTTTTATGAAAAATCGCGAAAATAACCATGAAGGAAGCGTTTTATCGGGAAACGGACTTCAGATTCGTGTTCAGCACCCCGAAATACCCCTTAGAGAGTAGGTTTGAAAGGGATTAAACAGAGTTGATTTTCAGGACATTTTTATGAAAAATCGCGAAAATAACCATGAAGGAAGCGTTTTATCGGGAAACGGACTTCAGATTCGTGTTCAGCACCCCGAAATACCCCTTAGAGAGTAGGTTTGAAAGGGATTAAACAGAGTTGATTTTCAGGACATTTTTATGAAAAATCGCGAAAATAACCATGAAGGAAGCGTTTTATCGGGAAACGGACTTCAGATTCGTGTTCAGCACCCCGAAATACCCCTTAGAGAGTAGGTTTGAAAGGGATTAAACAGAGTTGATTTTCAGGACATTTTTATGAAAAATCGCGAAAATAACCATGAAGGAAGCGTTTTATCGGGAAACGGACTTCAGATTCGTGTTCAGCACCCCGAAATACCCCTTAGAGAGTAGGTTTGAAAGGATTAAACAGAGTTGATTTTCAGGACATTTTTATGAAAAATCGCGAAAATAACCATGAAGGAAGCGTTTTATCGGGAAACGGACTTCAGATTCGTGTTCAGCACCCCGAAATACCCCTTAGAGAGTAGGTTTGAAAGGGATTAAACAGAGTTGATTTTCAGGACATTTTTATGAAAAATCGCGAAAATAACCATGAAGGAAGCGTTTTATCGGGAAACGGACTTCAGATTCGTGTTCAGCACCCCGAAATACCCCTTAGAGAGTAGGTTTGAAAGGGATTAAACAGAGTTGATTTTCAGGACATTTTTATGAAAAATCGCGAAAATAACCATGAAGGAAGCGTTTTATCGGGAAACGGACTTCAGATTCGTGTTCAGCACCCCGAAATACCCCTTAGAGAGTAGGTTTGAAAGGGATTAAACAGAGTTGATTTTCAGGACATTTTTATGAAAAATCGCGAAAATAACCATGAAGGAAGCGTTTTATCGGGAAACGGACTTCAGATTCGTGTTCAGCACCCCGAAATACCCCTTAGAGAGTAGGTTTGAAAGGGATTAAACAGAGTTGATTTTCAGGACATTTTTATGAAAAATCGCGAAAATAACCATGAAGGAAGCGTTTTATCGGGAAACGGACTTCAGATTCGTGTTCAGCACCCCGAAATACCCCTTAGAGAGTAGGTTTGAAAGGGATTAAACAGAGTTGATTTTCAGGACATTTTTATGAAAAATCGCGAAAATAACCATGAAGGAAGCGTTTTATCGGGAAACGGACTTCAGATTCGTGTTCAGCACCCCGAAATACCCCTTAGAGAGTAGGTTTGAAAGGGATTAAACAGAGTTGATTTTCAGGACATTTTTATGAAAAATCGCGAAAATAACCATGAAGGAAGCGTTTTATCGGGAAACGGACTTCAGATTCGTGTTCAGCACCCCGAAATACCCCTTAGAGAGTAGGTTTGAAAGGGATTAAACAGAGTTGATTTTCAGGACATTTTTATGAAAAATCGCGAAAATAACCATGAAGGAAGCGTTTTATCGGGAAACGGACTTCAGATTCGTGTTCAGCACCCCGAAATACCCCTTAGAGAGTAGGTTTGAAAGGGATTAAACAGAGTTGATTTTCAGGACATTTTTATGAAAAATCGCGAAAATAACCATGAAGGAAGCGTTTTATCGGGAAACGGACTTCAGATTCGTGTTCAGCACCCCGAAATACCCCTTAGAGAGTAGGTTTGAAAGGGATTAAACAGAGTTGATTTTCAGGACATTTTTATGAAAAATCGCGAAAATAACCATGAAGGAAGCGTTTTATCGGGAAACGGACTTCAGATTCGTGTTCAGCACCCCGAAATACCCCTTAGAGAGTAGGTTTGAAAGGGATTAAACAGAGTTGATTTTCAGGACATTTTTATGAAAAATCGCGAAAATAACCATGAAGGAAGCGTTTTATCGGGAAACGGACTTCAGATTCGTGTTCAGCACCCCGAAATACCCCTTAGAGAGTAGGTTTGAAAGGGATTAAACAGAGTTGATTTTCAGGACATTTTTATGAAAAATCGCGAAAATAACCATGAAGGAAGCGTTTTATCGGGAAACGGACTTCAGATTCGTGTTCAGCACCCCGAAATACCCCTTAGAGAGTAGGTTTGAAAGGGATTAAACAGAGTTGATTTTCAGGACATTTTTATGAAAAATCGCGAAAATAACCATGAAGGAAGCGTTTTATCGGGAAACGGACTTCAGATTCGTGTTCAGCACCCCGAAATACCCCTTAGAGAGTAGGTTTGAAAGGGATTAAACAGAGTTGATTTTCAGGACATTTTTATGAAAAATCGCGAAAATAACCATGAAGGAAGCGTTTTATCGGGAAACGGACTTCAGATTCGTGTTCAGCACCCCGAAATACCCCTTAGAGAGTAGGTTTGAAAGGGATTAAACAGAGTTGATTTTCAGGACATTTTTATGAAAAATCGCGAAAATAACCATGAAGGAAGCGTTTTATCGGGAAACGGACTTCAGATTCGTGTTCAGCACCCCGAAATACCCCTTAGAGAGTAGGTTTGAAAGGGATTAAACAGAGTTGATTTTCAGGACATTTTTATGAAAAATCGCGAAAATAACCATGAAGGAAGCGTTTTATCGGGAAACGGACTTCAGATTCGTGTTCAGCACCCCGAAATACCCCTTAGAGAGTAGGTTTGAAAGGATTAAACAGAGTTGATTTTCAGACATTTTTATGAAAAATCGCGAAAATAACCATGAAGGAAGCGTTTTATCGGGAAACGGACTTCAGATTCGTGTTCAGCACCCCGAAATACCCCTTAGAGAGTAGGTTTGAAAGGGATTAAACAGAGTTGATTTTCAGGACATTTTTATGAAAAATCGCGAAAATAACCATGAAGGAAGCGTTTTATCGGGAAACGGACTTCAGATTCGTGTTCAGCACCCCGAAATACCCCTTAGAGAGTAGGTTTGAAAGGGATTAAACAGAGTTGATTTTCAGACATTTTCAGGACATTTTTATGAAAAATCGCGAAAATAACCATGAAGGAAGCGTTTTATCGGGAAACGGACTTCAGATTCGTGTTCAGCACCCCGAAATACCCCTTAGAGAGTAGGTTTGAAAGGGATTAAACAGAGTTGATTTTCAGGACATTTTTATGAAAAATCGCGAAAATAACCATGAAGGAAGCGTTTTATCGGGAAACGGACTTCAGATTCGTGTTCAGCACCCCGAAATACCCCTTAGAGAGTAGGTTTGAAAGGGATTAAACAGAGTTGATTTTCAGGACATTTTTATGAAAAATCGCGAAAATAACCATGAAGGAAGCGTTTTATCGGGAAACGGACTTCAGATTCGTGTTCAGCACCCCGAAATACCCCTTAGAGAGTAGGTTTGAAAGGGATTAAACAGAGTTGATTTTCAGGACATTTTTATGAAAAATCGCGAAAATAACCATGAAGGAAGCGTTTTATCGGGAAACGGACTTCAGATTCGTGTTCAGCACCCCGAAATACCCCTTAGAGAGTAGGTTTGAAAGGGATTAAACAGAGTTGATTTTCAGGACATTTTTATGAAAAATCGCGAAAATAACCATGAAGGAAGCGTTTTATCGGGAAACGGACTTCAGATTCGTGTTCAGCACCCCGAAATACCCCTTAGAGAGTAGGTTTGAAAGGGATTAAACAGAGTTGATTTTCAGGACATTTTTATGAAAAATCGCGAAAATAACCATGAAGGAAGCGTTTTATCGGGAAACGGACTTCAGATTCGTGTTCAGCACCCGAAATACCCCTTAGAGAGTAGGTTTGAAAGGGATTAAACAGAGTTGATTTTCAGGACATTTTTATGAAAAATCGCGAAAATAACCATGAAGGAAGCGTTTTATCGGGAAACGGACTTCAGATTCGTGTTCAGCACCCCGAAATACCCCTTAGAGAGTAGGTTTGAAAGGGATTAAACAGAGTTGATTTTCAGGACATTTTTATGAAAAATCGCGAAAATAACCATGAAGGAAGCGTTTTATCGGGAAACGGACTTCAGATTCGTGTTCAGCACCCCGAAATACCCCTTAGAGAGTAGGTTTGAAAGGGATTAAACAGAGTTGATTTTCAGGACATTTTTGAAAAATCGCGAAAATAACCATGAAGGAAGCGTTTTATCGGGAAACGGACTTCAGATTCGTGTTCAGCACCCCGAAATACCCCTTAGAGAGTAGGTTTGAAAGGGATTAAACAGAGTTGATTTTCAGGACATTTTTATGAAAAATCGCGAAAATAACCATGAAGGAAGCGTTTTATCGGGAAACGGACTTCAGATTCGTGTTCAGCACCCCGAAATACCCCTTAGAGAGTAGGTTTGAAAGGGATTAAACAGAGTTGATTTTCAGGACATTTTTATGAAAAATCGCGAAAATAACCATGAAGGAAGCGTTTTATCGGGAAACGGACTTCAGATTCGTGTTCAGCACCCCGAAATACCCCTTAGAGAGTAGGTTTGAAAGGGATTAAACAGAGTTGATTTTCAGGACATTTTTATGAAAAATCGCGAAAATAACCATGAAGGAAGCGTTTTATCGGGAAACGGACTTCAGATTCGTGTTCAGCACCCCGAAATACCCCTTAGAGAGTAGGTTTGAAAGGGATTAAACAGAGTTGATTTTCAGGACATTTTTATGAAAAATCGCGAAAATAACCATGAAGGAAGCGTTTTATCGGGAAACGGACTTCAGATTCGTGTTCAGCACCCCGAAATACCCCTTAGAGAGTAGGTTTGAAAGGGATTAAACAGAGTTGATTTTCAGGACATTTTTGTGAAAAATCGCGAAAATAACCATGAAGGAAGCGTTTTATCGGGAAACGGACTTCAGATTCGTGTTCAGCACCCCGAAATACCCCTTAGAGAGTAGGTTTGAAAGGATTAAACAGAGTTGATTTTCAGGACATTTTTATGAAAAATCGCGAAAATAACCATGAAGGAAGCGTTTTATCGGGAAACGGACTTCAGATTCGTGTTCAGCACCCCGAAATACCCCTTAGAGAGTAGGTTTGAAAGGGATTAAACAGAGTTGATTTTCAGGACATTTTTGTGAAAAATCGCGAAAATAACCATGAAGGAAGCGTTTTATCGGGAAACGGACTTCAGATTCGTGTTCAGCACCCCGAAATACCCCTTAGAGAGTAGGTTTGAAAGGGATTAAACAGAGTTGATTTTCAGACATTTTTATGAAAAATCGCGAAAATAACCATGAAGGAAGCGTTTTATCGGGAAACGGACTTCAGATTCGTGTTCAGCACCCCGAAATACCCCTTAGAGAGTAGGTTTGAAAGGGATTAAACAGAGTTGATTTTCAGGACATTTTTATGAAAAATCGCGAAAATAACCATGAAGGAAGCGTTTTATCGGGAAACGGACTTCAGATTCGTGTTCAGCACCCCGAAATACCCCTTAGAGAGTAGGTTTGAAAGGGATTAAACAGAGTTGATTTTCAGGACATTTTTATGAAAAATCGCGAAAATAACCATGAAGGAAGCGTTTTATCGGGAAACGGACTTCAGATTCGTGTTCAGCACCCCGAAATACCCCTTAGAGAGTAGGTTTGAAAGGGATTAAACAGAGTTGATTTTCAGGACATTTTTATGAAAAATCGCGAAAATAACCATGAAGGAAGCGTTTTATCGGGAAACGGACTTCAGATTCGTGTTCAGCACCCCGAAATACCCCTTAGAGAGTAGGTTTGAAAGGGATTAAACAGAGTTGATTTTCAGGACATTTTTATGAAAAATCGCGAAAATAACCATGAAGGAAGCGTTTTATCGGGAAACGGACTTCAGATTCGTGTTCAGCACCCTGAAATACCCCTTAGAGAGTAGGTTTGAAAGGGATTAAACAGAGTTGATTTTCAGGACATTTTTATGAAAAATCGCGAAAATAACCATGAAGGAAGCGTTTTATCGGGAAACGGACTTCAGATTCGTGTTCAGCACCCCGAAATACCCCTTAGAGAGTAGGTTTGAAAGGGATTAAACAGAGTTGATTTTCAGGACATTTTTATGAAAAATCGCGAAAATAACCATGAAGGAAGCGTTTTATCGGGAAACGGACTTCAGATTCGTGTTCAGCACCCCGAAATACCCTTAGAGAGTAGGTTTGAAAGGGATTAAACAGAGTTGATTTTCAGGACATTTTTATGAAAAATCGCGAAAATAACCATGAAGGAAGCGTTTTATCGGGAAACGGACTTCAGATTCGTGTTCAGCACCCCGAAATACCCCTTAGAGAGTAGGTTTGAAAGGGATTAAACAGAGTTGATTTTCAGGACATTTTTATGAAAAATCGCGAAAATAACCATGAAGGAAGCGTTTTATCGGGAAACGGACTTCAGATTCGTGTTCAGCACCCCGAAATACCCCTTAGAGAGTAGGTTTGAAAGGGATTAAACAGAGTTGATTTTCAGGACATTTTTATGAAAAATCGCGAAAATAACCATGAAGGAAGCGTTTTATCGGGAAAGTTGATTTTCAGACATTTTTATGAAAAATCGCGAAAATAACCATGAAGGAAGCGTTTTATCGGGAAACGGACTTCAGATTCGTGTTCAGCACCCCGAAATACCCCTTAGAGAGTAGGTTTGAAAGGGATTAAACAGAGTTGATTTTCAGGACATTTTTATGAAAAATCGCGAAAATAACCATGAAGGAAGCGTTTTATCGGGAAACGGACTTCAGATTCGTGTTCAGCACCCCGAAATACCCCTTAGAGAGTAGGTTTGAAAGGGATTAAACAGAGTTGATTTTCAGGACATTTTTATGAAAAATCGCGAAAATAACCATGAAGGAAGCGTTTTATCGGGAAACGGACTTCAGATTCGTGTTCAGCACCCCGAAATACCCCTTAGAGAGTAGGTTTGAAAGGGATTAAACAGAGTTGATTTTCAGGACATTTTTATGAAAAATCGCGAAAATAACCATGAAGGAAGCGTTTTATCGGGAAACGGACTTCAGATTCGTGTTCAGCACCCCGAAATACCCCTTAGAGAGTAGGTTTGAAAGGGATTAAACAGAGTTGATTTTCAGGACATTTTTATGAAAAATCGCGAAAATAACCATGAAGGAAGCGTTTTATCGGGAAACGGACTTCAGATTCGTGTTCAGCACCCCGAAATACCCCTTAGAGAGTAGGTTTGAAAGGGATTAAACAGAGTTGATTTTCAGGACATTTTTATGAAAAATCGCGAAAATAACCATGAAGGAAGCGTTTTATCGGGAAACGGACTTCAGATTCGTGTTCAGCACCCCGAAATACCCCTTAGAGAGTAGGTTTGAAAGGGATTAAACAGAGTTGATTTTCAGGACATTTTTATGAAAAATCGCGAAAATAACCATGAAGGAAGCGTTTTATCGGGAAACGGACTTCAGATTCGTGTTCAGCACCCCGAAATACCCCTTAGAGAGTAGGTTTGAAAGGGATTAAACAGAGTTGATTTTCAGGACATTTTTATGAAAAATCGCGAAAATAACCATGAAGGAAGCGTTTTATCGGGAAACGGACTTCAGATTCGTGTTCAGCACCCCGAAATACCCCTTAGAGAGTAGGTTTGAAAGGGATTAAACAGAGTTGATTTTCAGACATTTTTATGAAAAATCGCGAAAATAACCATGAAGGAAGCGTTTTATCGGGAAACGGACTTCAGATTCGTGTTCAGCACCCCGAAATACCCCTTAGAGAGTAGGTTTGAAAGGGATTAAACAGAGTTGATTTTCAGGACATTTTTATGAAAAATCGCGAAAATAACCATGAAGGAAGCGTTTTATCGGGAAACGGACTTCAGATTCGTGTTCAGCACCCCGAAATACCCCTTAGAGAGTAGGTTTGAAAGGGATTAAACAGAGTTGATTTTCAGGACATTTTTATGAAAAATCGCGAAAATAACCATGAAGGAAGCGTTTTATCGGGAAACGGACTTCAGATTCGTGTTCAGCACCCCGAAATACCCCTTAGAGAGTAGGTTTGAAAGGGATTAAACAGAGTTGATTTTCAGGACATTTTTATGAAAAATCGCGAAAATAACCATGAAGGAAGCGTTTTATCGGGAAACGGACTTCAGATTCGTGTTCAGCACCCCGAAATACCCCTTAGAGAGTAGGTTTGAAAGGGATTAAACAGAGTTGATTTTCAGGACATTTTTATGAAAAATCGCGAAAATAACCATGAAGGAAGCGTTTTATCGGGAAACGGACTTCAGATTCGTGTTCAGCACCCCGAAATACCCCTTAGAGAGTAGGTTTGAAAGGGATTAAACAGAGTTGATTTTCAGGACATTTTTATGAAAAATCGCGAAAATAACCATGAAGGAAGCGTTTTATCGGGAAACGGACTTCAGATTCGTGTTCAGCACCCCGAAATACCCCTTAGAGAGTAGGTTTGAAAGGGATTAAACAGAGTTGATTTTCAGGACATTTTTATGAAAAATCGCGAAAATAACCATGAAGGAAGCGTTTTATCGGGAAACGGACTTCAGATTCGTGTTCAGCACCCCGAAATACCCCTTAGAGAGTAGGTTTGAAAGGGATTAAACAGAGTTGATTTTCAGGACATTTTTATGAAAAATCGCGAAAATAACCATGAAGGAAGCGTTTTATCGGGAAACGGACTTCAGATTCGTGTTCAGCACCCCGAAATACCCCTTAGAGAGTAGGTTTGAAAGGGATTAAACAGAGTTGATTTTCAGGACATTTTTATGAAAAATCGCGAAAATAACCATGAAGGAAGCGTTTTATCGGGAAACGGACTTCAGATTCGTGTTCAGCACCCCGAAATACCCCTTAGAGAGTAGGTTTGAAAGGGATTAAACAGAGTTGATTTTCAGGACATTTTTATGAAAAATCGCGAAAATAACCATGAAGGAAGCGTTTTATCGGGAAACGGACTTCAGATTCGTGTTCAGCACCCCGAAATACCCCTTAGAGAGTAGGTTTGAAAGGGATTAAACAGAGTTGATTTTCAGGACATTTTTATGAAAAATCGCGAAAATAACCATGAAGGAAGCGTTTTATCGGGAAACGGACTTCAGATTCGTGTTCAGCACCCCGAAATACCCCTTAGAGAGTAGGTTTGAAAGGGATTAAACAGAGTTGATTTTCAGGACATTTTTATGAAAAATCGCGAAAATAACCATGAAGGAAGCGTTTTATCGGGAAACGGACTTCAGATTCGTGTTCAGCACCCCGAAATACCCCTTAGAGAGTAGGTTTGAAAGGGATTAAACAGAGTTGATTTTCAGGACATTTTTATGAAAAATCGCGAAAATAACCATGAAGGAAGCGTTTTATCGGGAAACGGACTTCAGATTCGTGTTCAGCACCCCGAAATACCCCTTAGAGAGTAGGTTTGAAAGGGATTAAACAGAGTTGATTTTCAGGACATTTTTATGAAAAATCGCGAAAATAACCATGAAGGAAGCGTTTTATCGGGAAACGGACTTCAGATTCGTGTTCAGCACCCCGAAATACCCCTTAGAGAGTAGGTTTGAAAGGGATTAAACAGAGTTGATTTTCAGGACATTTTTATGAAAAATCGCGAAAATAACCATGAAGGAAGCGTTTTATCGGGAAACGGACTTCAGATTCGTGTTCAGCACCCCGAAATACCCCTTAGAGAGTAGGTTTGAAAGGGATTAAACAGAGTTGATTTTCAGACATTTTTATGAAAAATCGCGAAAATAACCATGAAGGAAGCGTTTTATCGGGAAACGGACTTCAGATTCGTGTTCAGCACCCCGAAATACCCCTTAGAGAGTAGGTTTGAAAGGGATTAAACAGAGTTGATTTTCAGGACATTTTTATGAAAAATCGCGAAAATAACCATGAAGGAAGCGTTTTATCGGGAAACGGACTTCAGATTCGTGTTCAGCACCCCGAAATACCCCTTAGAGAGTAGGTTTGAAAGGGATTAAACAGAGTTGATTTTCAGGACATTTTTATGAAAAATCGCGAAAATAACCATGAAGGAAGCGTTTTATTGGGAAACGGACTTCAGATTCGTGTTCAGCACCCCGAAATACCCCTTAGAGAGTAGGTTTGAAAGGGATTAAACAGAGTTGATTTTCAGGACATTTTTATGAAAAATCGCGAAAATAACCATGAAGGAAGCGTTTTATCGGGAAACGGACTTCAGATTCGTGTTCAGCACCCCGAAATACCCCTTAGAGAGTAGGTTTGAAAGGGATTAAACAGAGTTGATTTTCAGGACATTTTTATGAAAAATCGCGAAAATAACCATGAAGGAAGCGTTTTATCGGGAAACGGACTTCAGATTCGTGTTCAGCACCCCGAAATACCCCTTAGAGAGTAGGTTTGAAAGGGATTAAACAGAGTTGATTTTCAGGACATTTTTATGAAAAATCGCGAAAATAACCATGAAGGAAGCGTTTTATCGGGAAACGGACTTCAGATTCGTGTTCAGCACCCCGAAATACCCCTTAGAGAGTAGGTTTGAAAGGGATTAAACAGAGTTGATTTTCAGGACATTTTTATGAAAAATCGCGAAAATAACCATGAAGGAAGCGTTTTATCGGGAAACGGACTTCAGATTCGTGTTCAGCACCCCGAAATACCCCTTAGAGAGTAGGTTTGAAAGGGATTAAACAGAGTTGATTTTCAGGACATTTTTATGAAAAATCGCGAAAATAACCATGAAGGAAGCGTTTTATCGGGAAACGGACTTCAGATTCGTGTTCAGCACCCCGAAATACCCCTTAGAGAGTAGGTTTGAAAGGGATTAAACAGAGTTGATTTTCAGGACATTTTTATGAAAAATCGCGAAAATAACCATGAAGGAAGCGTTTTATCGGGAAACGGACTTCAGATTCGTGTTCAGCACCCCGAAATACCCCTTAGAGAGTAGGTTTGAAAGGGATTAAACAGAGTTGATTTTCAGGACATTTTTATGAAAAATCGCGAAAATAACCATGAAGGAAGCGTTTTATCGGGAAACGGACTTCAGATTCGTGTTCAGCACCCCGAAATACCCCTTAGAGAGTAGGTTTGAAAGGGATTAAACAGAGTTGATTTTCAGGACATTTTTATGAAAAATCGCGAAAATAACCATGAAGGAAGCGTTTTATCGGGAAACGGACTTCAGATTCGTGTTCAGCACCCCGAAATACCCCTTAGAGAGTAGGTTTGAAAGGGATTAAACAGAGTTGATTTTCAGGACATTTTTATGAAAAATCGCGAAAATAACCATGAAGGAAGCGTTTTATCGGGAAACGGACTTCAGATTCGTGTTCAGCACCCCGAAATACCCCTTAGAGAGTAGGTTTGAAAGGGATTAAACAGAGTTGATTTTCAGGACATTTTTATGAAAAATCGCGAAAATAACCATGAAGGAAGCGTTTTATCGGGAAACGGACTTCAGATTCGTGTTCAGCACCCCGAAATACCCCTTAGAGAGTAGGTTTGAAAGGGATTAAACAGAGTTGATTTTCAGGACATTTTTATGAAAAATCGCGAAAATAACCATGAAGGAAGCGTTTTATCGGGAAACGGACTTCAGATTCGTGTTCAGCACCCCGAAATACCCCTTAGAGAGTAGGTTTGAAAGGGATTAAACAGAGTTGATTTTCAGGACATTTTTATGAAAAATCGCGAAAATAACCATGAAGGAAGCGTTTTATCGGGAAACGGACTTCAGATTCGTGTTCAGCACCCCGAAATACCCCTTAGAGAGTAGGTTTGAAAGGGATTAAACAGAGTTGATTTTCAGGACATTTTTATGAAAAATCGCGAAAATAACCATGAAGGAAGCGTTTTATCGGGAAACGGACTTCAGATTCGTGTTCAGCACCCCGAAATACCCCTTAGAGAGTAGGTTTGAAAGGGATTAAACAGAGTTGATTTTCAGGACATTTTTATGAAAAATCGCGAAAATAACCATGAAGGAAGCGTTTTATCGGGAAACGGACTTCAGATTCGTGTTCAGCACCCCGAAATACCCCTTAGAGAGTAGGTTTGAAAGGGATTAAACAGAGTTGATTTTCAGGACATTTTTATGAAAAATCGCGAAAATAACCATGAAGGAAGCGTTTTATCGGGAAACGGACTTCAGATTCGTGTTCAGCACCCTGAAATACCCCTTAGAGAGTAGGTTTGAAAGGGATTAAACAGAGTTGATTTTCAGGACATTTTATGAAAAATC
>JAVIWC010009631.1:0-14744 GCA_031894815.1 Creontiades dilutus | reverse complement strand
ATCGCCCTTCGCCGCATTATTTCCGCATTTCCGGTCGTCCCTATTCTCTTTGTTTTCTATTTGATAGAGGAAAAACACGAATTGCCCTAGTTCTTAATAGTTGACAATTTATTTCAGTCAACCGTCACGCTCCCGGTTTCAAAGGCAAGCGCTTTGATCGAAAAGAGAACCAATAGAAGCAACAGAATCATCAAGATGGTGAATTATTCATAGAACGTTAGATCAAACGGTCGAATTTAGGCGAAGTTAGTGAAAATTATTTATTGGTTTATTATTCAATCATAAACCATTGTAATCGCCCTTGAAAAAAAATTCTAACCCCCCCCCCCCCCCCCCCGCTGAAAATTTTATGGTTTACGTTTCAAAGGGTGTAGAATCCAAATCTGCAATAAAAAATTTTCGTCCGTCCGCCGGAAACTGGTGTGAACTCCTAAAAGGCTTTGAAGCCGATGCACGGGTTGAAGCATTCTGATAACCATAAAAAACGCTGCAAATTCTCCCACTGGGGTTTATTATCAATAGAGCGATTATTGAATTTCAGGAGATATGCATAGAGCACGTAAATCAGTTGTCAACCAAAATACCTATTTGGATTTATCAGTAGATCATATTTGTGTGCCTCCTGAAATTCAATAATCGCTGTATCACCTGTGAAACACGCACACTCCAAAGCTTAGAAGAAATTCAAATCATGAACGCAAGCCAATTGAATAATAAACCCCAGTGAAAGAATTTGCAGCGTTTTTACTTTGGATCTGATTTTTTGTATTAGTATCATTTATTTCATTGCAACTGCGAAATTTCACATCCTCTCGCTGAGTTTACCGGTATTACTACGTGGTTTACTTCTTCGACCTATGCGTCATTTTTATTGCGATTCCCTAGCATCAAAGAAAGATAGTGGATACAACCAATGAAAAGGTCACACCAATTACGATTAGTTGTAAAAATAACCTAATTAGGTACTATCGCGATTATTATTAGTGAATAGTATAAAACTGAAACCAAACATTTGATTTAATTTTTACGTTCATTATGCAGAATATTGGCATTGACGAATGAAGCTGCACATTTTCTAGTTGGGGTGAGGGCCATGCGGATTTGGGTGAAAGGACATAGTGGGATTCATTTCAATGAATTATTAGCAATATTATTGAATCCCGACCAGAGCTTTGAACCCCGAAATTGAGTATACCTAAGTTCCACGAATGTATAGTGAAAGTATGCATCTGTTTAATATGGCGAATCCGATGTATAACATCAATAAATAGGGTTTCCAACAGGTGGCTCCGACCAATCCAAATAGTACGAGAGTCAAAAGATCCAAATAACGAGGGATTTCACCATGCTCTTTAAAATTCGTGCAGTTTATGAGAAGAACCACCGTGTATAACATTGAAGTAGTTAGTAACCCATTAATTCCAATATCAAAAAGGAGCGAATAACAACCATCTTGAAAATGGATGACTTGGAAAAGGGATGGACTATAACAGCTATCTTAAACTCTTCAAGGAAGCTCACTGTGATCGTTCGTTTTGCATGCGTGACCTTATTGTAAGATCACGACGTACCATTATATACAATTCTGTGTAATTAATGGAAAATTTTACCTACTTTATTTCAATCTCGAAGGGAACATTTCAATAATTATACTTAATGTGATTGGTTTGGATTTTGTCAAGTGTAGAAATCCGATCCCGTGGATTTTTATCTTCCTTAACGACTGCCATATGTGTTAGTTCAGTCCGTGTGCTTTTGTCTGTGAAAATTTGTGAAACAAATTCTGTACAAAATATTACTAAATTATATCATCTGCTTTTGAGCTTTACCGACTCTGCCGCAGATAATTTCCTAAAGGTTATAGGTCTGTGCACGCAGGTGAATGAGACAGATTCAGTAAGAATTATTGGTCCATTGCAAAATCAGAAGATGACATCGATGGCAAGAATCGAACCATTGACAAAGGATAACTTTGACACTTGGAAGATCCAAATGAAGGGCATTTTCACAAAAAAAGATTTTTGGGGTTATGTCAATGGAACAATTGTAAATCGTACACTGGATATGCGTTCAAGTTTGCGAATGCTTGTGTTAGCTGGGAGTCACGCAAACAGCGCTCAGTCGCACTATCCAGCAGAGGCAGAGTACATGGCGCTCTCGGAAGCCTCACCCACTTGAAAGTGTTTCTTGAAGAATTCCTTGGAAAGCAGAAGCCCATCAAAATTTATTGTGACAACCAGGGAGCTAAGTCACTCGCCAAGAATCCTGTGTATCACTCACGAACCAAGCTCGTGGATATCAGATATCATTTTGTTCGCGAAGCACTGGAACAACAAGCAATTTCAGTGTGATACCTGGAAACTGAGCGTATGCCTGCAGACGTGTTTACCAAAGGGTTGCCATCACAAAAACACCAAAGCTGTATCCAAGCACTTGGAATTCCTGTTGTATGATGAACTGATGCGATGCATTGAAGTGCTGAATCGTAACGCAGGAGTTAGAAGCAAAATTTCTTGGAGACGAATTTTTGAGGGGGGATGTAGAAATCCGATCCAGTGGATATTTATATTCTTCCCTAACGACTGCCATATGTGTTAGTTCAGTCCGTGTGTTTTTGTCTGTGAAAATTTGTAAAACATATTTTGTACAAAATATTACTAAAATATATCATCCGCTTTTGAGCTTTACCGACTCTGCCGTAGATAATTTCCTACAATAAGTGGGTAGCCCTCATCTTTTTTTCTAATTTTTTTTTAAATCCAGTTTTATCCCTTTAATCCCAGTCCAATCATGTACTGTCCAGTTTAATCCCTTATTTTTTCCTGCTCTTCATTTTTTTTAAATTACTTTTTTAGTAAGTTATGTCTCTTATTCTTCATCTTATGACTGTAGGGCAGCCCCGTTGCCTTAATTCCTCAAGCCCTAACATCCCTGGAGTTCCCCCTAGTTCTTCTTACCTTTCCGGTCATTGTTCACATTGTTCAGATCATGGGGAATTGTGACTTATTCGCAGTTTAGGCAACAACTTAGGTAGTTTTCACCATTTGAAATCGACATAGGAAACGATCAAACGCCTAGCTCAAATTCACATCACAAGAACTGACTAAAGGAGTGAAAGAGCCTGCCTTTTACTGCTCCGTCATATAGCTTCGCTGTTACATCCTTTTAGGAGATGATTGTTCATACTGGGTGGGAATAGGCGGCAGCGTCTGCTCTCGCAATCCAATTATCCTGGGCACAACGTCTAACCGTCGAGGACTTTGTGGTGGAGGGAGGTTTAGTCCTTTCAAGGCAGATGTAGTCACTAGCTTTGCAATACTAATAAATTAAATTTAGTTTGAGACATCACTTAATTTATTATGCTGAATTTTAGACAACGCTAAATCACGTACAAAGAGTTTTTTATGGCTTTCTGGTTGATCAACTCGAGCATTGATCACGAAACTCCCTGCTATAGGCAGAGGGAGTGATGCTATTTTTTCTATTTCAACGATTTGTCTACCATCTGTTCTATTATTCGATGCACCAAAAATCTAATACAATGGTTCCTTAATGTATATTCAGGCGTTTAGGTAGGTATTAATTGAAATGTGTCTCTCACAGTCGATTGACGAAATTGACCGTAGTGCGATGGTTTATTAATGTGGTAAAGACTGCCAGTTTTCCCAGTGGAAACTCTTTAGGAAGCGAGCAATACAAGTTTTACCCTGTTTAAACACGTTCCACTCCTCCTCATTAAACAGGAGAGAGTTTGAGAATAATCCACGTTTGAATATTTGGTGCTTCGACATGAGCTCCAAACTGCTGTACCTATGCCACCATGCTTAATGTCGAACCAAGTGATTTTCGGCTTCCAGATGACCGATTTGTTGACTTTTCCTAACTATTATCTTCAGATAACTGGTATCCCATCCGCGCATTTTTAATTATCTTGACTGTTGATAGCCATTCCAGCAGTCGAGTCAACAAAATAGAACTTTGAATACATAATGGAAGTCTACGGACTATTCGTAGGGTAGCCTACGGATTTTAGGAATCCGTGGACAGGGCTGCCAGAACGGCTTAAGACGTTTCGAACGATAATCGTCAATTCAAATCTCCGAATTAAGCTCCTGACAAATGATGACTTTTTCCGTGAAATGATACCGTCAATGGTCTTAATTTGCCTATAGCTTGATATGAAAAATATAAACGTATTGAAAAACTGCTTGTATAACCCATTTAGCCAACGTTTTAATGGAACAATTGACGTAAATTTTGGGAAAAAAGGTACAAAAGGTAGACCTTTGGAAGAATCGATGCTCTATGAAAATTCTAAAACATTGACGAATCACTCAAATCTAGTAATCATTCCACTAGTGCTGTACAGGGTGTCCCAGGAGTTATGCACAATTCGAATCCTACGTGTTCTACAACTCAATTCCAAACTAAAATGTCTCCTAACAATTTTTTACCAGAGGCCTCGTTTCCAAGTTATAGGCCGAATCAGGAGCACTCACGGACTATGCGATTTTTACAAGAACCGATTTCTAGGAGAAGAGTCAGCAGTATGTGACTGTCAGCTGGAACTCTCGAGCACATATTTATGACCCGCATATGTTTTTCGATATAAGTCCAAAACTAAATTTACCTTTTCATTATAAGGATTAATACGCAACATCATTCCACCGACTATATGAATTTGTTACAGGAACGAATAAAACCATATAACTATTGTACATAATTTGATGAGATAATAAGTTTAGAGTGTTGATTCATTTTATAATTTAATTGTATGGCTGTATATACCATGTATAATGGCAAATAACTGTTTGGACTGCCGCTGTTATGTCCCCACTGGTACCTCTTAGTTGTAAGTTGCACATATTCAATTCCATATCTCGGTCCATCCCATGCTATGCATCGGAGGTTTGGGGATACACACAGTTCGAGGAGGTAGAGAAGGTTTTGAAATTTTTTATAAAAAAACTTTTATATCTTCCACAGTTTACCCCGGATTACATGTTTATGTTGGAAACCAATTTAGCACCCATCTTCTGCCATACGCTGCGTCCTCATTTCGGCTACATTTGCAAGATGCATAAGATGAATTTGAATCGGCTTCAAAAAAGAGTATTGCTTGAGGTTGTCTCGGCCTGAGTTTTTTGGTATGCGGATTGGTACAACCTTTTCTATAAATACGTTGGTAAGAGTTTGTGAGTTGATTTGGAAGCGATCGATTTGAGTGATACCCTGAGCTGTATAGTAATGAGAGTGGCTGAGCATGAGCGTAATTTTAATTTGAATCGGGTCAATAATGCTGAGAGATTTGACCTATATTGAAATCTCCAAAGATCAGTAGTTAGTGCAGATATGACATGACGGGGAGGCTCTGATATGGATTTGAGCATTATACGCTGGGTTTTTAAGCTTAGAGGGGAACTCCTTAGCCCGAATGGTGCTCCTATGAGCAGCTAGAGGAGCCCATTGTGCTCCATGTGTGATTTGCGGGAAAGAGAGGATTTGTATCATTTTTTGGGCATTTGCCCGATACTTGGTGAATTCAGAAGAAAAGTTAAGACCAAATCCTGTCTTACCCGAGAAGAGATTCTCAATATCCTGAATAGTAGCGGAGAGTGGGATAAGGTGGCCAAATACTGTAAATTAAGTTGGAGTTAAAGGAAATTTCTCATTTTAGAGTTTAATTATGATTAAAGCTAACTTTGTCCTACATAATTATTTACCTGATATGTTTTACATGTTTGTTTGAAACTTAAACTTTAATTCCATTTATTTTTAATTAGGTACTCCCTAATATAATTTTATCGACGAATCCCGAGCAGACGTGCTACATTGCTCTATAAGCTATAGTTCATAAGAAGTGTATTTTATTTTTATTCATTTTTGTACAATAAAGCTTTCTTCTTCTTCTTCTATAATAGCAAATAAGAATTTAAAAAAAAGTAGATACCGAATTCAGCAAAAGCTGAAACACCAGCCTTATTGAAATGATTATTCAGATACCAGTGATCTATGGACTCATTCAATTACTTAGGAGTGAAATCCGTTAAGCGCCATTCTTCACGAGAAAACGTGACTGGGCCACATGCCATTTCACGCCTGTTTACTCCTGGTCAAGTAGGTACTCCAACCAGGGAAAACCAACGGAGAAAGGTTTAGGATTTAAAAAATGTAAATTTCGATAATGCAACCAGATGACAAGAGAGGTTTCAAGGAAACGGAGGGTTTAGCTGTATTAATTCAGGCAAGCACTTCACAACGGTGAATCATCTGAGGAGGTGAGATGGGCATTGTCTTGTTTTATTACCGAATTCCCAAACAGAATTAAGTTGTATTGGGATACAAATGTTTTGCTATTGAGTATATTCTTACTGAGCAACACATCTACGCTCACCTCTTATCATCATTGCAATGATGCCAACCTAGAATTAGTTGCAATACCTATCCGCTGTCAACTCAGCCTGATGTCAATGTGACAAATACAGGTTTTTTAATTGATTGATTGATTGATATTGGGATACAAACCTTTTTAGTTGGCGTTTTAAAAATGCATTCCGATTCATCAAAAACCATAGGAAATTTTATAATTATAACCAGCGGAGAGGGAGCACCCTCCCACGTTGGCGCTTAATTGAACATGTCAGACTGGGTCTAGAAAAAGGCCTGCAGCTTGCTTATAACAATTCCATCAGTTTTCATCTGTATAAATTTCATTGCTCGGAAATACATACATCAATCTTCGCATGCGCAAACATAAAATCCACCAAGCTACATGTCTCAGGTTCAAGTGATCAGATCGCGCTCATATTTTCGGGGTAGTCGGGGAAAAACCTTCTGATAATTCCATATGAATTTCAACAGGGTCGTTCCATTACCACCTAGCTACTGCGCAAGGGGAACGTAAAATATTTGTAATAAATCTAATCCCTAAAGTTAACATTTGGGTCATTTCAAAATTTCGGTCACATTTGAGTATTGCCGCTAAACTTCAACTAAATACAGTTTTTGCTTCCGAGTCTACCAAGGTAGCGGAAGCATTGTTTTCACTTTCGGAATGTGAAAATTTTTTTGTCTCCAAAATCAAAAATTCCACTCGCATTTTGCGTTTTAGACCTTTCTGAACAATTTTGGTTCCGTGTCTGTCTGTGTGTCTGTCAGCAAATCCTTGTTACGGGCAAAACTACACGAAGTTATAGTCCGATTTTGATGAAATATTCAGGGATTGTTCGGTTTGATGTGTAGATGGTCCCCTATGAATTTCATGACCCCCGGACCAATAGTAGCCTCTGCGCATGCCCAAACGTGAAATCCTTGTTACGCGCATAACTCCGGGAGTTCTTGACCAATTTCTATGAAATTTTCAGGGATTGTTCGGTTTAATGTGTAGATGGTCCCCTATAAGTTTCATGACCCCCGGATCAATAGTAGCCTCTGCGCATCCGCAAACGTGAAATCCTTGTTACACGCATAACTCCGGGAGTTCATGACTTATTTCGATGAAATTTTCAGGGATTTTTCTCAAGTTATGATCCTGCATAACAATAATTTTACCCTAATTCAATATTTACTTCGCCTAATTGAACGAAGTTCTTTAGTCAATAATAATTTTCAATGATCTATACAGTCATGTTATGGATACGAGGAAGCTATGTGCCACACCCACTTGGCAGACGTTTTTTGTAAGTGTTTTTTTAAGTGGAAGTACATGTTCTATGGAAAAGTATATAAACGTTGAGCCTACAGGACCCAGGAGAAAATACCAAAGTCCGTATTTCTCACTCCCTACAGCTGTCACTAACATGACGTATGGCTGTTATATCCACTCACACTATGGAAAAACATATCATCTACAATGGATATCCGCCTCATGAAAAAAATTAGATCAAATCAAGTAGCCTTATCAGCCCATTATTTCAGTGTTACACGGTTTTTCCTCACTCCCTACAATGTTTTGAAAAGTAGCCCCCAACAGGCAGGAAAGGGTGTTTATGAAGTTGCTTCTGTTTTGTTGACATCCGTTATTCAAGATGGTCCCAACGGCGGTGGTTGGATTTTTCCTAAACCTTCCCAGTCAGTTCTACCGCAAAAACCATCCTTGGAGGCAGCAGTGTAGGTTTTTTAACTCTCACTCCCTACTCCAATAACATTCTGACTGTGGCAAGTGAAACTTGATCGCACTTTTTGGCAATTAGTGTAGTTGTTGGAAGTTCGTTGACAACATTTTGGTTCAACCAGTTTCAATTGATTTGTGGCCTGTAAATTATTTTTTCTGGTTCCAATAGCCGGCGAAAGTAGTATAACAACCTCATATCAATTGGTTCATGATCTTATCATTATTTTATCTGCTACAGCATGAGCGCGTCGAGTAGCCTTTTGAAGGTGTTACACACGTCGGCAAATGTGTAACAAATTTCTGTCCTGTAAATCGTTGCAACAATCTCATATTCTCCATCTATCGTGATTATCTAAACCATATCAAAAGATCTGAACTTACTTGTTACCAGCCAACTTGTCAGAGGTTTTTTAAATCTACATTGAATTTCATTGTGCTCAGGGTTTTTGGGTTATTACAACCAACCAAGCACTTACCTAAATTTGTTCAGTATCCAAGAATTTGGAAATAATTATATATGGTTTAAAACGTGGAAAACCGTACAAAACGCTGTTTAATCCCGAATTATTGTTCAATGGAATCTCTTGACCTGTAAAGAAGGATTTAAAAGAAGAGCTTCGTACCATTTCCTCATCATTAAAGTACACCTCTGTTGTCAGAGATTACGAAAGAATACGAAGGAATTTTTCAAAGGAAAGAAAAGATTCATTGTGTTGGCGAAAAGTTATAGATGGGAAAGAGTCAAGGAAATGGGGTTGTTACGAGTTGATACGACTCAGCCTGAAGTATTGATCTCCCAGGGGAAGGAGAACTTGGAGTCAGTGGTCTCTCCTAAAACCCCTTCAAATATGCTCGCAATCAAAGTGTGTGGGTGCGGCAAGTTCGACGAATTCCAATTAAGAAAATTAACTTTATTGATTAAAGTTAATGTGGGGGAAATTGCTAAAAAAACAACACTTTTTTGTTTATTACAAGCACATTAAAGCTGATGAAAATTAAGAAACGCTGAGAAATTCTTTCACTGGGGTTTGTTATTCATTTGGCTTGCATTCATGATTTGAATTTCTACTAACCTTTGGAGTGTGCGTGTTTCACAGATGAGAGAGCGATTATAGAATTTCAGGATGTATGCATAGAGCACGTAAATCTGTTCTCAACCAAAATACCTATTTGGATTGATCAGTTGATCATATTTGTGTGCCTCCTGAAATTCAATAATCGCCCTATCCTATGAAACACTTACACTCCAAAGCTTAGTAGAAATTCAAACCATGAACGCAAGCCAATTGAATAATAAACCCCAGTGAAAGAATGTGCAGCGTTTTTCCCCACAATACCTCCCCAAAATAAAAACATCTATAATTTATCAAGTCCTTTAGCACTCGTATTGCGTTAAAACTTCCCCAAATCCAAATTTAAACGATGTAGCCAAAAATAGACAGATGTAGAGGGGGCACACAAATATCGTCAACTGATCAATCCAAATAGGTGTTTTGGATGAGAACCGATTTACGTGGTCTATGCATATCTCCTGAAATTCAATAATCGCTCTATCACCTGTAAAACACGCACACTCCGAAGCTTAGTAAGATTCAAATCATGAACGCAAGCCAATTGAATAATAAACCCCAGTGAAAGAATACTTATTTACCCCAGTAATAATATTGAATAATAAACCCCAGTAATAATATTTACCTATATATTATGAGCGTTTCATGCATATATCAGAATGCTTCAACCCGTGTATCGGCTACTAACTACACTACAAGTATTCACATCGGCTATCGCCCCAGTATCCACATTCACTACAACTCGACGCTGTCGGCTGGACATCACTAGGTTACAAACAAACGATAATAAACCAAAAAACGCTGCAAATTCTTTCACTGGGGTTTATTATTCAATTGCCTTGCGTTCATGATTTGAATTTCTACTACGCTTTGGAGTGTGCGTGTTTCACAGGTGATAGAGCGATTATTGAATTTCAGGAGATATGCATAGAGAACGTAAATCTGTTCTCAACCAAAATACCTATTTGGATTGATCAGTTGATCATATTTGTGTGCCTCCTGAAATTCAATAATCGCTTTATCACCTGTGAAACACGCACACTCCAAAGCGTAGTAGAAATTCAAATCATGAACGCAAGGCAATTGAATAATAAACCCCAGTGAAAGAATTTGCAGCGTTTTTTATGGTTATCAGAATGCTTCAACCCGTGTATCTTCTACAAAGCCTTTTAGGAGTTCACTCCAATATCCACATTACTACGTCACTACATCACTAGGTTACTGATATCAAAACAATAACAGAACTCGAAAAACGCAAATCTTGGCCGCATTAATCATGCCATAAATCGGGAATGGTTTGACCTACAGACCTGGGAAAACATTCGATTCCTCATGGAAAGTTCTACAAAACAAGTCCACATTTAGGCCGCCTTGATGTTTTTTGAGGTTTTTAGGGATTTTACAAAACTTTGACAACCCTTAAATGGCACTTCAATTTGAGTTAGAAAGCTGGCTAAAGAATTGGGGCGTTGTCGGACCAACATGGATTTTTCCTGAAAATTTCAGATGTTTTGGTCCAGCCGTTTGGGAGAAATCTTGCGGACGGCGGACGGCGGACGGGACGGCGGACGGACGGAAAATTTTTTATTGCAGATTTGGATTCCAGACCCTTTGAAACGTAAACCATGAAATTTTCAGGGGGGGTTAGAAATTTTTTTTTCGAGAGCGATTACTATGGTTTATTATTGAATAATAAACCAAAACGCAAATGTTGTCACCATAAATCGGGCCATACATCGAGAATGGTTTGACCTACGGACGTGGGGAAGGGCTCATTCGATTCCTCATGGTATGTTCTTCAAATAGGTAAATATTTAGGCCGATTCGACTTGTTTTGAGGTTTTTAGGGATTTTACAAAACTTTTACAGCCCTTAAAGGGCACTTTAAATTGAGTGAGAGAGCTGACTCAAGAATTGGGGCGTCGCCGGACCAAGATGGATTTTTCCTGAAAATTTCAGCTTTTTTGCTTCAGCCGTTTGGGAGAAATCGTGCGTACGGCGTACGGATGGAAAAATTGTTATTGCAGATTCGAATTCTACACCCTTTGAAACGTAAATCATGACATTTTCAGGGGGGGTTAGACATTTTCTTTTTTTTTTCAGAGCGATTACAATGGTTTACTATTGAATAATAAACCAAATCTAACCCCCTCATATCTGAAATTTCATTTGAGATGAAATGACATATTTTCCGAACTCGGCGCCTTGAGCTACCGTACCTACTATTCTACCGTAATTGTATCCTAAATTTAAAAAACGCTCTATATCGTATTTCAGCACCGTACATTAATGAAGAAAGACATAAGGGCCCTACAGTTGATCAGTGTGAGCCACGGCCATACTTCTTCTATTTATCTCAAAGGAATCAATTTTAAAATTAAGCGCCGTAAATTATAGGGAAATAAACTAACCATAAGGCTTCCTCAGCTGAACTCTTCGCCTCCATACCATGCAATTTTAGTCAAGGTGTCTCAATTGAGTTTCATTTTAAAGTTGACGAAAGCCTCTGAATTGTCTCGTATTTTGACGTCATTGTATTATATTTATTGAAGAGATATTAATCCAATAGTGGGATGTTATAAATTATCAGTAAACAATCTCATGTGTCGTTCGGCAAATCACTAAGCCAACATCACCAATTTAGTGATAACTATACCGGAGTACCAAGATTTTTGGTTTATTTTCAATTATAAGCCTATTGTATATATAAAGATGAAAGTATCAGAGTATATCCGTTTTTCATCCAGGGGGTGGTTGGACCGGTGAAGGGGAGAGGGCCCCAGCGGGACGGAGCGTCTCCCAGGGCAACCAACGTGCTCCCCTCCTCGGGGACTTGGAATATACGATTTTTTTACTTTACGTATTGTTTTTATACTCCCTCATTGTGTTATTCACCTATTTCTTTTTAACCTGCGTAGCAGGGCCTTTAATTTAGTGTAATATACTATGAAAATAAATTTTAACACTTCTCAAACGTTGTTGGTTTACGTTTCAAGGTAGGCAGATTTCAAAAATCAAATTTAAAACAAAATCCGTTCGTAAGGCGTCCAAAGCTTTCCTCCGAAACTAATAGAGCTAATTTTACGAAAACGCTGCAAATTCTTTCACTGGGGTTTATTATTCAATTGGCTTGCGTTCATGATTAGAATTTATACTAAGCTTAGGAGTAGGCGTGTTTCACAGGTGATGAGCGATTATTGAATTTCAGGAGGCACACAAATATGATCAACCGATCAATCCAAATAGGTATTTTGGTTGAGAACCGATTTAAGTGCTCTATGCATATCTCCTGGAATTCAATAATCGCTCTATCACCTGTGAAACACGCACACTCCAAATCTTAGTAGAAATTCAAATTATGAACGCAAGCCAATTGAATAATAAACCCCAGTGAAAGAATTTGCAGCGTTTTTTTTATTGAACCTCAATCCCCCCCACAATAAAAGCATCCATAATTTATCAAGTCCTTTAGCGCGCGTATTGCGTTAAAACTTCCCCAAACCCAAATTTAGACCATGTAGCCAAAGGTAGACTGGTGTAGAAGAGGCACACAAATATCATCAACTGATCAATCCAAATAGGTGTTTTGGTTGAGAACCGATTTACGTGGTCTATGCATATCTCCTGAAATTCAATAATCGCTCTATCACCTGTAAAACACGCACACTCCAAAGCTTAGTAGAAATGCAAATTATAAACGCAAGCCAATTGAATAATAAACCCCAGTGAAAGAATTTGCAGCGTTTTTTTATTGAACCTCAATACCCCCCTCCCCCCCCATGAATTCAAATCATGAATGCAACTCAAATGAATAAAATTGAATAATAAACCCCACTGAAAGAATTTGCGGTGTGCGTGTTTCACAGGTGATTATTGAATTTCAGGAGGCACACAAAAATGATCAACTGATCAATCCAAATAGATATTTTGGTTGAGAACAGATTTACGTGCTCTATGCATATCTCCTGAAATTCAATAATCGCTATATCACCTGTGAAACACGCACACTCCGAAGCTTAGTATAAATTCAAATCATGAACGCAAGCCAATTGAATGATAAACCCCAGTGAAATAATTTGCAGCGTTTTTCAAACGAAATCAGCTTTTTGACGAGAAATAATGCCTGTGTTGTTGGATGAAAATGATGAGACGAAGGGGAAATAACCAAGTAATTTTTCTCGCTGAATCGAATGAAAACATTTCTAAAGCTCTCCAAATTATTAAAATCATGAAAAGAATTCACGTTTTTAACGTTTCATTTTGTTGAAGTTATCTTATCAGAATCTTTGAAATTTTCGTACTTTTTTTGAAACATCATTCAATTGAAAATCATTGAAAATACACTACGAAGGCAATATCAACGAAGAACGGTAAACCTCGACAGAAGCGGGTTAACTTACAAAGTGTCCGCCGTTAACGTTACAAAGTGTAACGTAAAACAAATGTTAACGGGATTGCGCGGAGGAAAAGCGATCTGAAAGTCACACCGCGGGGCACGAGGGTTTGCCGCGACAAACTCAACTAGCGCGGCACCGCGCTTTTACGTATGACAATTCTATAGAACAGCATAGTTTGATCGCTTATAGAACAGATCGCGTAGGTGGCCCGCTCGCTCGCGTTCGTTTTTCACATATGACCCTGACGCGTCTGCGGCTGGCGACTTCTTCATGTAGGTACATACACAAGCGCGCCGCGCTGTGGGAGAGTTTCTCACAAGGGGCGAGGCGCGGGAGGAGGGCAGCGGCGCGGCGCCCCTGCACCTACAGGCCCTGTATACTTTTGCCCATATAGGGGCGACCCCGGGGCCACAGGGACGAAAACCCCTTCCCCGCCATCAGGTGGCAACACCATAGCGGACCCTTTAACTCGGCTGACTTTCCCTCATTAACACCAGTAGAAGCCCCGTTCAACCTCCCCCTCCTGACGCAAGACGTTTTAAGCGGCCCACACACTATCCAACCGTCGGCCGACAATCGGTGGTGGGGGGTGCCGAAAGACGACCCCCTCTCCGCACTCGCACCTGAGTTGGACGGTGTGTGGAAGGGACCCAACCGTCGGGCCCGTTGGATGACTAGAACCACCCGACATCAAACGGTCGGGTTCCCCCACCTTCAGTCCCGATTGTCGGCCGACGGTTGGATAGTGTGTGGGCCGCTTTAGTTGTTTTTGTTGGAAAATGTAATTTCTTGTAAGATTCAAAATGTTGTCATCGTTGTGAGGAAAACGAGTCAAAATGTCATAATAATCGGTTCAGGAACACAATATCAAACAAGTGTGTGGCCGTATTGCAAAAGTGTAATAAATTGCAAATAGTAGAAATTCAAATCATGAACGCAAGCCAATTGAATAATAAACCCTAGTGAAAGAATTTGCAGCGTTTTTTATTGAACCTCAATGCCCCCCCCCCCCCCCTACAATAAAAACATCCATAATTTATCAAGTCCTTTGGCACTCGTATTGCGTTAAAACTTCCCCAAATCCAAATTTAAATGATGTACCCAAAGGTAGGCTGATGTAGAGGAGGCACACAAATATCATCAACTGATCAATCCAAATAGGCG